>PVKC010008715.1:0-27734 GCA_004027635.1 Crocidura indochinensis
TTTTTTTTTTATTGTGATCTTGCCTTTTACTACAATGTAGATAGAACTTCAGGATGCTCAGACTAAGAGAAATAAGTCAGAGGAAACACAAACCGGGTGATCTCACTCCTATGTGGCAAATAAAACAAAAGGAAAAAATAGCATGGATAAAGAAAAATGTCCAATGGGGGGGGAACAAATCTTTAATCTCTGACCATAGAATTAAGGTTACCAAAGGGGCTAAAAAGTACCAGTGAAGAGATATTATCACTTTGGTGGACAGTATGGTATATTGACATTTTTCTTCTAAAACCATCAACATTCCTACACTTGTAAATCTCCATAAAAATGGTTTTCAATAGGAGGCATATGAAGACTATTTTATTTAAAAAGACATGAAATCTGAGGTTTTTTAAATGATGTTCAAATTGAACATCCAATATGATTTTGATATGACTGCTAGATCATTAGCTGAGGATCTAGGCTTTTGCCAGGCTCTATGTTCTTTGCTGTAAAAAATAACCTAACATTAGTTGCAATGTTGAAAACGGAATTGGGGGCCGGAGAGATAGCATGGAGGTAAGGCATTTGCCTTGCATACAGAAGGACAGTGGTTCGAACCCCGGCATCCCATATGGTCCCCTGAGCCTACCAGGAGCGATTTCTGAGCGTAGAGCCAGAAGTAACCCTGAGCGCTGCTGGGTGTGACCCCCCCCAAAAAAAAATGAAATTGACTTGGATTTGATATTGTATTACTGATTTGTGCAGAATAAAAATTATATAACACTGACACAGATAAAGCCCTTTTCAAAACAAAGCAAAAGATGATGAACACGTCTACCAGGAATGGCCCAATGCCATTATTTCTCCTGTAGTGCCACACATACACACAGAGAAATCTGACATAATCCAGATTGCGTTTGCATTTTTCTCAAAGCTCCAGCTTATTAAACTCTATCAGGGCCAACACTCCAGCTCACTAATAACTTACATACCTACAAGTCTTTTTGTTTGTGCAGCAAACTCTTTACTTTGCTCTGTCCATCTTTCTTTCTCTCCCGCCAAGCCCCCAATGAGCGCAGAGGCAGTTTGCATCTTATGTCGGCATCTCTCCGCATCTTCCAGCAAAGTCTTAACCAACAACCATCATCAGGAGAAAGAAACAAAAGCTCAGTTTCATTCAAATGGTCTCTGACTCAGAAATGGCATTTAAAGGCATCATAACATCTGTCTCTCTGCAACATAGGAGTTGTAAACTTCAAGCAGCTTAAAATTCATTCCATTTGCCTGGGTCTACCCAACACTTGAAACCCACATTTCTTCTGTGGGATCATGACCTTCCCAGGTTTATGAACTGAGAGATCAAGGAAATTTGTATCATTTATAGTGCTCTATAAAAAAAAGAAATAAAAGCCTATCCAATGATATAATCCAGCACAAAAGTATATTTTAAAATAACATTCCTTCAAAGGTAGGATGATTTCTCATGTTAATATTCTAGTATCATTGTTGCTTAGTCTCTACTAAATTAGGTGCAAAAATGGACTGGTGTGCTGAGGTCACTCAAGGTCCCTTTGAATCTCAGCAAATCCTTCCTCTATCAATATGTATTTGAGCTCAGTATCACTCACACTGGGAGCACTTAAAACTTGGATCTCAGAAACATGCTGCTCTGTTTCAGTTTTCAGATTGCCACAAAATGGAACTACTATTAAGCCATACTTATGACATCAAAATGGATGTTGATAAAGATTCAACTACTATAAAGCTATTGGGATTGGAGAAATAGTGTAGTGGGTAGGATGCTTGCCTTAAAAGTGGCTAATCTAGGTTCAATCCTTGGCATTACATATGGGTCCCCAAATCATAACAGAAGTGATCTCTGAGCATAGAACCAGGACTAAGCTCTGAATACCACCAGGTATGGAAAAAAATGAAAAAATATTACTAGAAGTTCATGCAAATATGCTACTTATCCAATAATACAGGCTCACTCAATTAAATTATAGTGCACCCATGAGTAGCAAAAATACTTTAAAATAAAAAATACCTCATGAAAATGTTTTTACTGAAAATTATGCACATGATATATATTAGTAACACAAAAAATTAATTTATGTAGAAACATATACTGAATGATCTATTATGTTTAATGAACTTGAAAACATGAGCAAATCAAGGGATGTGTTCAGAAATTCAATAATAAAGAACAAAGTATTATTTCACCTTTATGTGCATTTTTATAAGGAATAAGAATTGTTTTGAAGTAATAATCCAAGACAGCATTTCTCAAAAGAAATACATTCTACATTAGTCCTAACCTCCTGTTATCCTTCATGACCTGAACTGATAGAGAAAACTTTCTAACTTTAAAATGGCCTAACTTTCTCCCAGACACACCTCCAATTCTTTATTACCCAGATAATTGCATTGATTCTTCCTCAAGAACAAAAATGCCAGAGGGAAACATCAGAACACAGTACTTATTTCTTCTGACATCTAAAATAAACTGTTCATGGAAAAGATCTTTTCATGGTAGTGGGAAATGTACACTGTTGAGGGGTATTTTACCATTGGAAAAGCTGAGGGAAAAGTATCTAGCACTCTAAGGGGAAAAGGCAGGCCTTCCTTGTGAGATGACTGGGTTCATGGTAACTCTGGAGGAGGTCTAATCTGTCCAGGGCACCTGGATGGGACCCTAAGCAAAGATGCTGTGCAGGAAGTGGCATATTACATATACCAGGCAGGCCTATCTGTGAGGTTCCAGAAGTCACCTTGACCACCCATAGACTTGAAAGTTTGTTTGTTTTTTTATTGTGGTCAAAGTGAATTACAAATCTTTCACCTTAATAATTAAGGCACATAGTGACATGAGTGAGGGACATTCCCACCATCAGTGTTGTCCTCCCTCCACCCCTGTTCCCTGTATGCATCCCATATCTCCTCCCCTCATAACTCCCCCACAATGCTAGTGTAACTGGTCCCCATTTATATAGCTTGTTGTAGATCGGGTATCGATTCTGTTGTCATTGACTTTGGGTTTGGTGTTCATGTCTGATCATTTTTAATTTTTTAATTTCCACTAAATGTTCATACGACTATTATCTTCCATCTCCCCCCCTCAAACTATTAGGCTGAACAAGATGATTCCAATAATGCGGTTCTGTTGGAGACTTGGGAGTTCTTAAGCCCTTAAACTTTCAAAGAGTCATTTGGTAGTTGTTCATTCCAGAGGATAGGAATCAGGTAAGCTTAGAGTTAAGAGTGTATTGGGCTACTGTGTTAAAAGACTTTTGCTGAAATGTAGATGTAGATGTAAAGGGAGAACAGAAAGCTCATAGGAGCAGCTCTTGAGTGGTCTTTTGACAAATAAGTAGTTGATGCTTAAAAATAAGCACAGAGAAAGTTAATGGAGGGAGTCATGCAAAAGTTCTCCAACGTATACCTAACAAAATGGGTCAGTCAACTATGCTCGCATCATTCTTTCATCACAGTACTCATTTTCTCTGTCAGTTCCAGTATCCCACAAGGCATCTTGCGGAGAAACCCAAGGAAGCAATATAGGAGAGTATCTTTGAAATGTCTGAAAAACTCGTTTTTGCTTTCAGAAAACTTCTCTTTAAGAACTACCATTCATTATGAATAAAGAGAAATTGAAATGTGTATCTAAACTTCTACCTTGGGACTCCTTAAAAGAATGGACTTAAACGCAATGACTGAGTCAGGTTCAGTGTACTGAGAAGGCAGGAGAAATTGTCATACAATTCTGGGGGCTGGAGAGAGAGAGGACAGAGAATAAGGAATTTGGCCTTGCAAAAGGTCAATCTGTGTTTCATCCCAGGCACCTTTGAGGGTCCCTTGATCACCACCAGGAGTGATACCTGAGCACAGATCCCAGAGTATGCACAGATCACAGTCCATGGCCACACCCCCAGGCCAGAGGCCTCTTACCTGTTTTTCTGTCATAGCCTGTTCATATTCAGCTTGTACCACGTCCAGCTCTGCTTGCTTGGCGTCCAGCTCAGCCTGGGCCTTCTGCAGATCCTGCATAGCCAAGATGTGGCGGTTCTCCTGTACCACTAAGTTGGCCTGCACAGAACCCAGATGGTTAGAGGGTGGGCTAGGACTCTGATGTGCAGCCCTCTGAGGCAGAACAGAGCACTGGCTCACACACTTTCCTGAATCTCCATTCCCTCTGATCAGACCTCAGTAAGGCAAATTAGTGTTGAAGGCAAAACTCAGCTTAATTTGAATGAGCAAAAATTCAAGGTTGTTCTTTGTTTTTTGTTTGTTTGTTTGTTTGTGTGTTTGTTTGTGGGTTAGACATGGTGGTGCTCAGGGGTTAGTCCTGGCTCTGTGCTCAGAAATCGATCCTGGCAGGCACAGGGGACCATATGGGATGCCGGGATTCAAACCAACCTAGGTCCTGGGTCAGTCGCTTACAAGGCAAACACCCTACCACTGTGCTATCTCTCTGGCCCCCATCAAGGTTGTTCTTTAGAGACAAAAAGGCAGACAAATGTTGCCATATAAAAAGACAAGAGGCAAAAAGAGGTGCTCAACTGATCTGTTGGGCTACAGTCTGTCAATCTCCATATTAAAATACATAAATTTCCATACATATAGGGCTTTTAGAGAACACGATGTGACCAAGTACTGTAGAGAAAAAAGCAAATGTTTGAAAGCAACTGCTTTGGATCATTCATCACTGTTAGCGAGAAAGTTAAGGCAAAATAAAGGATGAGATCCACGTATTCTCTTCGTATAAAGATCTAAGTTTTGTAGGCAGCAACAGTCTTGAGGTTGTACCTACAGTTTTCAGATAGTTTTGCTTTTTGGAAAATAACTGATCACTTTGAAATTTAAAAAAGGTCTTAAGGAAACTACTAAATTATCCTTTAAAAGCATAATCAAAAGCAATGTTAGATGTAGAACATGATTCCAGGAATTTGAGTCACTTTTTGTTGAGGCTGCAATTAAATGTTCCTCTCCTTAAATCTATAAAATATTAAAATTAACTTTAATGGCTAAATCCATTACTAGAGCTAGATTCATTTTGAGTTGTTTGAGATAAAGTTATTTTTTTAATTCAAGATAAATTATTTTTCAAACTGGAAACCTTAGACTTCCAAATTGTGGGCAGAATTAACTCTTCAAGAAAAAAATAATCAGGGTTTCATAATGGACTAGAGTCAATGACAACAACAAAAAGTTTTAAAAGTGTAGTTTAAAAAGCATCTGATTCTTAGAGCATTTATTTATTTTCATCTCTTCTCTACCCTCAGCCTATGACCCAGACTTAATTGTGGAGAAAAACAGTTCCTTGAGTCAGACAACTCACTGAAGCAAACACTAATGTCAAAGTTGCACAGGCAAAGGAGCCTGTTTCCTCGAACACTTCTCAAGGGGGGAAAAGGCAAAATAGAACTGCCTTAGTCAAGCTTAAAACTTTGATAAAACAAATGGCATAAAAGCCTTCAAACCTGACTGCATCTATGTGTAAGAGAGAGAGAGAGAGAGAGAGAGAGAGAGAGAGCACAAGACTGGTATGTTGTTTATAATATTGACAGATACTAGTTCGTTTTCGTAGTTTCCATGAGAAACCTCATTTTATTATTTTTAATGAATTTATTTAAAGAAGCCTAAGCCAAGTCATTATGACAATGTTCAGGGTGTAAGGCCCCACTGCATTACAAAATTTGTGTGTTCCTATCTCTATTAGATAAGAACTTATTTGCATATGTAATATTTTTTTCATTTTAATGTGCCTATGCAAAAAAGAGCAATGCCACGAGGTATTATTGGTGCATATGGGAGTACAAGTCCAACTATCCCCATAACTTGGCTCTAACATGAACTCAAAACAGAGACTTTTCTACCAGAATTCCTTATTGAACAGATCACAAAAAATAAGCAATGGGAGAAATTGTTGCTATATAAGAGAATATTCAATAAGGGAATACATCTAGCATATTCAAAGGAGATATATATGTCCCTTTAAGTCTTTAGAAATAGTTTGGAGAGGGGTTGTAAAATTCGAAGCACAAGTTTGATCTGTGATTTGGCCCGTAAGTCTGAAAAATGGCTCCCAGCAGTCCCATATCAGGAAATGCCCTCGAGTGGGGGACTTCTCAGAAACCGAGTCTGGTAGCAAGCAAAAGTTCACAGTGAAGGGAGGTGGAGGGAAGGAGGCCTTTGAGAGTAAATCAATAGCAACAGAATATTGGTGAAAAACCTCATTTTAAAGAATTTCACTAGAATGTTAATTGGAGCAGAAATGAACAAGATGAAATTTATTCCCAATTAAAAGTCACTTGGCCAGTCTCCAGGGGTTGAGAGGTGAAAAAGAACAGTTAATAATTATTGAGCAAGACCTTCTACTAAATTTAAGGAGAAGCTTCACTTCCAAGTGAATTCCCTGCAGGAATCAGGGCACACTTATGGCAACCTCCAGATCACTTACTCTTCTCCCAGGCGGTAAATGCACAGGACCTAAGTGACAGCATTCATTCTCTGTCTTTCCAAATGACCCGATACACTGTGTGCTCCTGTGATCAGAAGAATATCGGAGTGTAATCCTGGGACAGAAAACTTGTAAGAGAAGCACAAAGTCCTGGAGCATAACTGAGTACCCCATATGGTTGATGCACCCTTCATTTCCTATCCTACCACACCACTGAAGTGGACATGAGACTAAATGAGCAGAAAAGAAAAGGGCAGAGAAGAGAGTTTCTTGTTCTTAGGATAGCCATATTTGAATAGCCAGTGTTTGGTGTTGCTTTTAGCATATTTTATAGGCTATACAATTGACTACATGTTATATTGACTATACACACACACACACACACACACACACACACACACACAAAACATAAAAACTATCCATCATTGGGGCAAGAGTGATGGCACAAGTGGTAAGACATCTGCTGTGTATGCGCTAGCCTCGGACTGACTGCGGTTTGATCCCTCAGCATCCCATATGGCCCCCCAAGTCAGGAGCGATTTCTGAGCGCATAGCCTGGAGTAATCCCTGAGCGTCACTTGGTGTGGCCCAAAAACAACAACAAGAACTATCTATCATTAATTCAGCTTTAAGATGTGATAGATGCTTATCCACTAGAAAAAAATTGCAAAGTATAGTCTATTTGATGCCATGCTTATAATTCAGCTAACATCAAAATATTCACTTTTTAACTATGCTAGAGTTTTTGATAGCTAAAACTCATGATGAACAAGATTTGGAAATGATCATTCAGGACAAGAAATGGAAATTTAAAGGAAGTAACGTCCATGATATTATGCATGATACCCATTCAGTAACAAGACTGCAAATCACCCTGCCTAAAAGGAAAAAAGGGAAATAAAAAAAAGAGTAAAAGAGAGAGGAGAGCAGAACAAAAAAGCATCTGCCATAGAGGCAGGCTGTGGGTTAGGACAGAGATGGGACAATAGGTGGGAAATGAAATTGGTTGTGGAAAATGAACACTAATGAAGAGTTGGGTGCTGGCATATTGTGTGATCAAAATTTAACTATTAACAATTTTTAGCTCTGAAACTCACAATGGTTTAATTTTAAAAAAATAATGTTTGTGCCCCTGAGCACTGCCGGGTGTGACCTAAAAACCAAAAAAAAAAAATAGTGTTTGTGGATGGAACTGGAAAATATTATTAAATGAAGTAAGCCAAAAGAAGGATAAATACAGAATGATATCACTTATATGTGGTATTTAGAAGAAATGCAATGGTTTAAATTAATATGGTCTTGAATAGCATTGGCCCCAGAGTATAGTAAGAAGGAGGAAAGAAATTGAGTAAAGGAGGAGAAAAATATGAAAGGATGGGGACCAGGGGCCAAGCAGTCTCAGATGCATTGATGGTGTCAGAAAAGGACAAAACTAGATATCCAAGCCAAAAGCAATAATAATAAAAATCAAAAGATACAAACTCTAACAATCTAAGCTTAAAATGGGCATGTTATACTGTCAGTCTGGGGTATAGAGGGTGGTGGTATGGGATGCATTGGGTAACATTAATGGATGAAGGGGACTCTAGTAGTGGGATTGGCCCTGATTCATTGTCTGTCAAAAACTCAGCTATGAAGAACTTTGTAAACACAATGGTTTCAATAAAATAAAATAAAAATAAATCATGTTGGAACAGTAAGAGCAATAGTTCATCAGGTAGAGTGCTTGCCATGCACACTGCTGACCCAGGATTAATCATAAGAATCTCCTAAGGTTCCCCCAGAGAACCACCATGAATGATTTCAGAGTGCACTTCTAGGTGTGGCCCAAATACCAAATAAATAAATAAGTAAATAAATAAAATTCATGCCAGGTAGAACAGCAACAATTGCTTGCTCTGAAGTTCTTCAAACCAAATAAGACATTGTTTTTTATGTTGCTCAAAGTATAAATCCAAGAGCTTTAACCACAGGAGAAATGATGCTAGGTAGTAACCATTATGGAAGAGAATGAAACTTGCAAATCTACTCCTACCTTCTATCAATTTTGTTAACACGAGTATAATTTAGTATCTTGAATTATTAATGTGAATAGTAGGTTTGAAAGAACCCACTAATACCAAGTGAAAAAAAAAATCAACCCAAGTCTTGAAGTTAATTTTTATGTCATCAATATCTCATTTTGATAGCATGGACTTTCTTCTCCTTTCATAGATGACAGTGTCACTGAATGGTGAAGAAATACAAACAAAATTTAGCAAAACAGTCAATGATAAATCACCTAGTCTTAAATAGTATTATATAACTGGTAGAGGAGGGGTGCACCATGCCAAGTCTGACAACCAATACTTTAACACTCATTTAGTGAGATTCCCTGACAGGAGATATTGGATATTATTAGATGATCAAATCTGTAGGATTCTATGGTTTTATTTTCCAAGTTGGCTTTATGAAATAAAACTTGTCAGGAGCTCCCATGGTCTTGGTCTCCTTATAGACAGTCCAAGCTCTGAGCCTCATGCAATTCTGAATAGAGCAGGACTACAGAGATCAAAGGAGTATCCTATGCTCAGCTGAAGTACTAGCTGGTCTCCTCCATGGATTTGAGTACAACAGAGGCCAAAAGTCCTTCTGCATTAGGAAGAGACAAGATGACTAACCTTGCCATTCCTTCCCAAAGTTCATCATAAAGTGCAGTGGTGGACTTACCTTCAGAGGCAACACTTCTCTGTTTATAGAAAAGAAGGATGCCATAGCCTTGGTCCAGGAACAGAGACCAGCTACATTCCCACATACTCGCTTTGCAGTTTCAATGTTGTAATCTGCCATTTCAAAGTAAGGATTCAAAAAGTCGATCACTTCTTCATTGATTGTATCCTTGGGGAATTGCTGGGAGAGAAAGAAGCAAAATCTAGTCAAAATTTTTCTGTCCATAAAGAACTCATAAGCCCTGCTTATAGAGCCACTAAAATAATTGAATTATAAAAGTAGAATGGCATCCAATTTAGCATTATGTAAGGATATTAGGGGAAAGTCCTGAAGGTTAAGACAGTAAAGAGTGAAAACTATAAGTCAGCTAAAGTATATCTGACCTTAAAAAAATCTTGCTGGGTCCTGGGAAAGAGTAAATAATTTAGGTAATGAACATTAAATGGTTATTAGAATTTACAAATCAATAGTCTTTTCATTAACTCTAAATAGCTGAATTACTAATGCATAGAATCAATATTGAACAGCAAATACACACAGATACATTCAGCCAAAGGATGTGAGATATTTTGTACTTAACAGTAACTAAATGCTTAAAATATTCAGAGAGATATTCTATTAAGCTTGCCTGAAATGTAAAGATAATAAGCCAGGGGGTATTGCATTAATTTTTAATCATAAAAGTATTAAGAATATGAGAGAATCCTACCTTCTGGCAAGATAATATCTAAAAATAGTAGTAGAGTGGCTGTAGAATGCCTTCTTGCATAACGATAGAAAGACTGACAAAACAATGAAATTAGACCTTTTAAAAGTGTGTGAGCACCCTAAAAAGAATGATTAAATGTAAATCTAGCATCTAAGTAATTCAGTGAAACAGCCTTTAGAGATCACCCATGATGGGAGGAAGAATGTGCCCTCACTCAGACTAATTTTAATTACGAATTACATCTATGAGGCATAAAAAAGAGTGAAGCCAGAACAACAAGAAATGACTTTAGTGGCTTTGTCAACATGTAGATAAGGCAGGAGTCTAGAATCATGTACCAGGATTCAAGTTCAAGTCCAATTCATTGCCACATTATTCTGTGAAAACATTTTGAATATAGTCTGTCTCCACTGACATTCTGACTTCTCCAAAGTCCTCTTTCTCCTTCACTCAAATAACATAATCTTCCTTTTCTATAGCTCTCACATCACTTTATCTCATAGTTCTATCATTCTGGAAGAGTCTGAGACACTAAATCCACATGCCTTCCTTTTGCATCACAAGATACTCCAGTTATAGCAAAGAGTCACTGATAATCTTGAATTTAAAAAAATCAAGTTAATGCTACAACTAAAGTTATCCATTGAGAAATGAATCTGGGTTGAGTAATCCCAAATCTCAAATATGTGTTGAGTAAATATAATAGCTAATACAAAAATACCACAGATTTATCTGCAAATATTTCAAAATCAGAACATAGATTATTAAAGATATCAAGAATCCAGGAGGGTAGAGAGCTCAAAAGGGCAGGGTGTTTGCCTTGCAGGCAACTGACCTGGGTCCCTAGAACTCCACTAGGAATAATTCCTGAGTGCAAAGTCAGGAGTTATCTCTGAGCATTGTGAGTATGCCCCAAATAAACTTATCAATAAACCAAACCCCATTAAATTTAATGTTTGTTTATCAAAAGACATCACTAATAGAATAAGCAACAAGAGAGAATGTCAGAGAAGAAGTTTGGGAATGATTAAGTGACCAAGAATACATATTTCAAGTGTAAAGAAATGCCATGCTGCTAAAATTCCTGTAAAGATACAGATCTTCTGATTGAATATTCTGGGGCAATCTCAAGAGGGGTATAGACCAAGTCCCTGCCCTACGGAAGTCCCAGCAGCTACTTCCACATCCCATAACTGCCACTATGCCAATAGGTCAACTTCACAGCTAATCTCACATAAATTTGGAGTTGAAAATACTAATGTCTTCTCAGAGTGGAGGCATGAAGCCTCCCCTCATCTTGTACTTCTGGAAGTCCCAATATTTACACCCAAGTCCCACAGATGCCAAAAGGTAACTCATCAGCATGTTTCTAACATCCTCAAGTTCCTGGAGCAATGATCATGTATGTGACTCCTTCAATTCCTCCAAATTCCTCAATCCTGACACCTTTTTTAAGCACACAAAATTAGATGGATAAAGACTATAGGAGACACCTCAGGAAAATAAACAAAAAACAATTACACAGAAGGTTTAACTAGCAACAAACAGCTTAGTAAACCCTCAGATAATGACTTAATGACCTCACTTGTAAGATAAAATAGTTTCACAAATTTTCTTTTCCTGAAGTCTTTTTAAATAATTTCATTATCCATTTAATTCTAACAAGCAACATAAAAATTATTTTGTGCCTGAAAGGGACATGTTTGGAGAACTGGTAGGAATATTGGGGAAATAAATGGTAGGCAGTCATTACACATTTATCACATGCTACTGCAAATCCATCCTCTGCAAAACTATAAGTCAATGAAAAAAGAGAATAAAATACTATCCTATGCAGGAAGGAAAAAAAAAATCTCATAAATAGGCTGATTTGAAGCACTCACCAGAAAAAAAGTTCAAATGCCATTATTTCATACATGTAAATTTCAAAACAGGTGAAGCGGCAGTCAGGATAAAAATGAGAACAATAGTTCTCTTAGGAGAGATTACTGATTAGGTTTCTAGGGATTCTGGAAATCCAATCTTGATTTCAGTACTCACCATAGGAAGTTAAATATATAAATATTCATCAATCTGGACAATTAAATGTCATTTCATTGGGTTTGAATTAGCATAATGAAATTTAATAGATGCAAATTCATTCTCAAAGATGACTATTGGGGCAGGAGAAAGGTGTAGTTTAAGGCACCTGCCTTGCAGTGGCCAACCCAGTTTGATCCACAGCATCATAGGGTCCCCTGAACATCTGAAGATACAGACTTGAGGTCCCTGAGAACTTCTGGGGCTGCCCAGATAATTCTTGATATTGTAGGGCCAGAACAACACCACATCCTACCAACCTTATATTGAACCATTTGGCTGGGTATCACCAGCTGGCTCCCAAGAAATCCTGAGCAACTCCTAGGAGACCCTTCATCCCCAAAACTTACTATCAAGGAATACAAATTAAAAATATATGTATCTGTTTGTATTCTTATGCATAAAATATAGGCAAATACATATTATTTCCTTAAAATGATTTTCCAAAGTCTCTACTGAAATACATTGCTGACAGAGGTGTAATTTACTTAGTCTGTCAGGAAATATTCTAATGATTATAAGGACATATTGGAAAGAGAAAAATTCTACTCAAAAGAAATTCTTAGGGGGCCGGGCAGTGGCGCTGGAGGTAAGGTGCCTGTCTTGCCTGCGCTAACCTAGGACAGACCGCGGTTCGATCCCCCGATTCCCCATATGGTCCCCCATGCCTGCCAGGAGCGACTTCTGAGTGAATAGTCAGGAGTAACCCCTGAGCGTCACCAGGTGTGCCCCCCCCAAAAAAAGAAATTCTTAAACAGCATATAAAATATGACATTGAATATTATTCAATCATCACAAAAATCAAAATCTTACTATTCCCAACGATATAGATAAACTTAGGGAAACTTATGTTTAATAAGAAGCCAAAGGCATCATTGCATAGTCTCCCTTATGTAAGAAATCAAAAATAGATGAACTCAGAAGCAGACAGGAAGGTGGAGGGGTTGAACCAGTAGTACAGTATTGATGATGAAATGAGTATCACTGTATGTCATTATATACTTGCAAATGATAAGCAATGGAGGAGTTTTCAGTGCCTAAAGACCTTCAGTGTGAATACAGTTGAAATCCCATCTTGTATACTTCAATTTTGCTAGTAGGATTTATATAATGTGATTTTAACACACCAAAAAGAGGGAAAAAGATATAACTGTGTATTAAAAGTGGAAATTTTAATTAACTTGAAGTTATTTTTACCGTGAATTAGCTTTAATTACCTTAACAGACATACATAAGTCTATCACACCAAGTGACATCAAATTGTACATCTTAAATATAATTTCAAATGTCAATGACACCCCAATGAAGCTGTAAAAAAGTAATCACTAAAGTTTTATATATGTGCAGATACTTTAAAGAAACTTGTGCAATTAAAGGACTCTGAAAGCTAAGGTTCCATCTGAGCTCCTCATTCTTGAAGTGCCAACCTGTAAATTCTGCAGAAAGTTCCCTGCTGTCATCAGTTTCAGAGACTCCTGCCAGGAAGGAACCGGGCAGCTCTTCTCCAGGTCCACTTTCACGGCATTGACCTTCCTCTGAAAGAGCAGCAGCACACAGTCCATGATCCTCATGATAAGGTGCGGGGGTCGGCCCAGGGTGCGCACTGTAGCGATGTCTGATGGTTTGATGGTCTGGAAAGAGAATGAGATTAGCAGCCAAGCTCAGAAAAGAACATGCAAGGGGACAGATAGCATTAATAGAAATGCAAGAACTGTTTTCTGAATTTAAAAATAATTCCAAGCGGAAGAGAAGGGGATAAAATTGGAGAGGAGGAAAAGAATGGAAAGGGAAAAGGAGGAGTAGGGAGAGAAGTGAAGGGAAGAAAGGGAGAATAAGTGAATGGAAGGTATTTAAACCAGAAAAAAAAGCTGCTGCATTTGTGATGAATATTTGCTCATTAGTTTTGTAGGTTAAGATACTGCTCCTTGTCTCTTGAGCAACTCTGGTCATGGTGGCCTGGCGCAAGTGAGTAGCCCTGGGCTGACAGATTGAATAATGAGCAGTTTCTTTGCTGGGAACTGACCTTTAAATGCTAGCACTTGAGCATTGTGAATTTCATTAGGCTCTTAGAAGGATTCCATTCCATGTCTCATACAGATATTCTTAAAGAGTAAATTACTTAATAGTCATATCAACCTGTCATGTACAAGAACAACTTCTCTCTCAAATTCTTGGAATAAGTATCAAGAAAATCCAGTATGCAAATATGGTCCAATCCTACTTCTGGGACACACAAGGTACATTTATTTGCCCCTTCTAGATCTTGATAATCTTCCATCTGGCCTGTCAACCTCTGCCAAAAGAAGAGAGCCAATGTCCCTATCAGTGGCAACTCTATGTGCTTTGAGAATTTTGAGCAAAAAATGAATGAACCACTGAACTTGGTCTTTTGTTTGTTTGTTTGTTTGTTTGCTTTCTTGGTTTTTTGGGCCACACCCCTTTGACACTAGGGGGTTACTCTTGGCTATGCACTCAGATATCGCTCCTGGCTTGGAGGACCATATGGAATGCTGGGGGATCGAAACAGTTCGTCCTAGGCTAGCGCTTGTAAGGCAGATGCCTTACCTCTAGCACCACTGCTCCGGCCCCTGAACTTGGTCTTTAGAAAGTGAACAATAGACTCATTGATGAAAGCAAGTCAGCTAACATGGCCAGAACTGGAAATGATAGAGGACCTTACTAAAGATGTGGCTATAAAAACTAGAAATAGAGCAGCAGTCTGGGGAAAATTAAGGTCAAATTAAGCTACCTAAGATATAAGATTTGGACATGTACATTTTTCTTTATTCTGAAAGGGGGGATTTTTCTAAGGAATTAGGCTTGGTTATATTGTACACCCAAGTCAAAAGAAGAGGACCATATCTTCTTGAGTTCATGCTATTTAGGTATGCATTGGATTCATCTCTTCTCTGCAGACAAAGCAATGGGGCTATTCTATAACCTCTCATCCACTGTTGTAATAATCACAATTACTTAACATCTCAAGATATTTTTTATGTTTGCATTGACTCAGATAAGCATTAAGAATAGAAAACACAGACTTTGCTCTGACCATATTTGTTGTATAGTTTTGTAACCTAATGTCAACATATTACAGATGTTCATGATGTACCTGGAACTTTATTGGTATAACTTCTTAAGACTTTACAAAGAGCCATAAAATGGAAATAGAACCAATAAAGGAAATTATTGAGAACATCTATAATACATCCTACCACGTTTTCCCCCACAATTCTTCAATGATACCTATTTTGAAGTGATCAGAAATGCTAAACAAAGAAAGGTTAAAAAATGGACCATAATAACGAGTTGCCAAGCTATTAAATCTAGAAAAATAAATAGAACTTTTAATATAAAACCCCAAGTTCCTGGCTCAATTTCTATAATATAATGATGGGCCATGAGTTCAATAATGATTTAAAAGTATTTGTACACTATCATTATCTTGCTATGTCAAAGACTTTCAGTGAAATCAAAGTAATCAAAAATTGTTGAGTATGGAATCCAAGAGTTTGTATGACTATGTTCATTGCAGCATGATTCATAATAGTCAGGGTATAGAAAAAATAGATATTCATTGATAAATGAAGTAGAGAAAATATGTAACACAGATAAAGACATTCCCAAATGAACCAGAGCAATAGAACAGCAGGTAAGAAGCTCACCTAGCATTTCTGACCTGAGTTCAATTACTAGACACATTTGATCCCCGAGCAGAGCCAGGAGTGAGCACATAGCCAGTAAAAGCTCTGAGCCCCACCAGATGTGGCCCAAAATTAAAAAAAATACATATCTGGGTTATGAGGATACACTGTTTTATCTTTTGTATTTTTACTTTAATAATAGTAAAGTGAGATTAAAGAACCTAGAACTGGGGTATAGATTAATATCCCAAATTAATAGCAATACATATTAAATATGTACAATATATTACATGTTAATATTTCTTCAAAAATGTAATGTAGAGGTAAAAGGTATCCCAAATTCTAGGGATTGAACCCCTACCCTATGTAAATGTTTCAAGTGTGAAAAATTGGAATTATGAAAAAAAAGGCTATTATTATTGTCTCAAGTTAGTAGAAATTCATTTTTTGTGTGCTGGGTTAGAAAATGTAAAGACTTCATTTGGATCAAAAGCACTTGGAAACAATGAAGTGCCATCACACAGCAGTTGAAGAGCCTTGATTTAAAAGGATGGAAATAGCCAGTGTTGGCAGAGATATGGTGAAAAGGGAAGCCTCATTCATTCACTTTTGGCAATAATGTCATTTGTTTGAGACTCTATGAGAAACAGGATGAAGATTTTGCACAAACATTTCAAATCGCTCTCCTGTATGATCCAGAAATGTCACCTCTGGGCATCTCTACCAGGAATATAAAGACATAAATTAAAAATCTGTTCACAGCAGTGTTATTTCAATAGGCAAGATCTGGAATTAACCCTATGTCCAATGACAGATGAGTAGATAAAGAAATGATGCTGAAAGACAGGCCCTCAGATCAGTGGAATAGGCTTGACTACTCAGAAAGTGTTCCCCAGACATACAGTCACCTAATTTTCGATAATGGAGCAAGAAATCCTAAATGGAGCAAAGAAAGCCTCTTCAACAAGTGGTGTTGGCACAACTGGCTAGCCACTTGCAAAAAAATTGAACTTAGACCCCCAGCTAACATCATGTACGAAGATGAAATCCAAATGGATGAAAGACCTTCATATCAGACCTGAAACCATAAAATATATAGAACAACATTTAGGCAAAACACTCCAGGACATTGAGACTACAAGCATATTCAAGGAGGAAAATGCACTCTCCAAATAGGTGAAAGCAGATATTAACAGATGGGAGTATATTAAGCTGAGAAGCTTCTGCACCTCAAAGGAAATAGCGCCCAGGATACAAGAGCTTCCCACTGAGTGGGAGAAACTATTCACTCAATACCTATCAGATAAGGGGCTAATTTCCAAAATATACAAGGCGCTGACAGAACTTTACAAGAAAAAAACATCTAATCCCATCAAAAAATGGGGAGAAGAAATGGACAGACACTTTGACACGGAAGAAATACAAATGGCCAAGAGACACATGAAAAAATACTCCACATCACTAATCAGGGAGATGCAAATCAAAACAACTATGAGGTACCACCTCACACCACAGAGAATGGCACACATCACAAAGAACGAGGACAAACAGTGTTGGCGGGGATGTGGAGAGAAAGAAACTCTCATCCACTGCTGGTGGGAATGCCGTGGAGTTCAACCTTTATGGAAAGCGATATGGAGATTCCTCTAGAAACTGGAAATCGAGCTCCCATATGATCCAGCTATACCATATCTAGGAATATACCCTAGGAACACAAAAATACAATACAAAAAAAACCCCTTCCTTACACCTATATTCATTGCAGCACCATTTACCATAGCAAGACTCTGGATACAATCTAGATGCCCTTCAACAGATGAATGGCTAAAGAAACTGTGGTACATATACACAATGGAATATTATGCAGCTGTCAGAAGAGATGAAGTCATAAAATTTTCCTACACATGGATGTACATGGAATCTATCATGCTGAGTGAAATAAGTCAGAGAGAGAGAGAAAAAACACAGAATGGTATCACTCATCTATGGGTTTTAAGAAAAATGAAAGACATTCTTGCAATAATAATAATTTTCAGACACAAAAGAGAAAAGAGCTGGAAGTTCCAGCTCACCTCATGAAGCTCACCACAAAGAGTGATGAGTTTAGTTAGAGAAGTAACTACATTTTGAACTGTCCTAATAATGAGAATGTATGAGGGAAATGGAGAGACTGTCCAGAGTACAGGTGGGGGGTGGGTGGGAGGAGGGAGTTTTGGGACAATGGTGATGGGAACGTTGCACTGGTGATGGGTGATGTTCTTTACATGAACTGAAACCCAAACACAATTATGTATGTAATCAAGGTGTTAAAATAAAATATAAAAAAAGAAATGATGCTGTAGATTCACAACAGCTAGAAGAAAAAATTAAATTCTGACTTTTGCTATAACATGGATGAAATTCAAGGAGGTGTGTTACACAAAATAAGTCAAAAGGAGGACAAACATCATATGAGTTGTCTCATGTTATGTGTAAATAAATCAAGCGAGGGAGTGAATAGCATGCAATGATAGCAAATCCCTGGACTTGGACTAAATAAATGATATAATCAAGCAGTGGAGGAAGGAGAGTTGGTGGTGAGAAATTAACTTATGGATGAGAATTCATATAAAAATGGTAGTGGAAGGTGTTAAGCACTTGGGGAGAGGTGAAGAAACTATACACCAAAGACTAACATTAATGTTGATGAAACTGTGCTACCTCAAATATAATTTTAAGAAATATTTAGAAGCATTTCAGACAGAGAACTTAGAAATTGGATTATAATAATAGTAATTAAGAGTATAGTAGCAGCAGCAGCAGCAGCAGCAGCAGCAGCAGCAGCAGCAGCAGCAGCAGCAGCAGCAGCAGCAGCAGCAGCAGCAGCAGCAGCAGCAGTAGTAGTAGTAGTAGTAGTAGTAGTAGTAGTAGTAGTAGTAGTAGAAGCTCAACTGAGGTTGTATAACATAAAGCTGACTGTACATATCAATATTATTTCATCTTTTCAGCCATTGTTTAGGTAAGGAACCAGTGACATAAAATGATAGATGAATAACAAAAGTAAAAACAATGTTAAGTTGAGTCTAAGGACATCTTAAGTTGAGTCATCAAAACTAAACTAATCCTTTCAAGTGCTTCCTACTTTACTAAACTCACTACATTTTTCCAGAATCCAAGGTGCTTTCATCATTTTTGTTGCTGCCACTCACTGCACTGAGAAACCCGCAGAAGTTTGCTCAACTCACGCCAAAGAGGCACACTGGATCAGCAGTTCTGCACTTGCATAATTCACAGATTAACTTGGGGATGGCACATCTAGGATCATACTCCAGAGTCCTCCGTGAATGTGTAAGAAAATGTTACTATGAACGTCTGGTATGACTTTCTCCATGTCCCAGAGTTTACTAAGATGAGAATTCGGGACAACTGAACAGCCCTTTCAAACTCTGCCTGTGATTCTTGAGGGAGGAAGAGACAAGCAGGGGCACAAACAGAAGCAACAAAGAGCAAAGAATGTTATTTGAAATTGCTCCAGTGGAGAGAGCCCTGGTTTGAAGCAGTAACACACCCCGTTGTGCTATTCATCTCTTCTGTCTACCATCACCTCCTCATTCCTGAAACTGAGCTTCTCTTAGGTGACAAGAATGTACCTGAAGTGCTGCTTCTGCTTCTTCTAAAGCAGGTTTGGCTGCTATTAGTTTTTCTTCTGCAATGGCTTTGTCCTTAGAAATGCCGTCTACAATGGCTTGTGCCTTATCCTTCACCTTCTGGACCTCAGCTTTGACTTTCTCTGCAGCCTGGGCTTTCATTGTCACTTCTTTTAAGACCTAATTCAATATTCAAGGGAATAAAAACATTAAAAACTAATTAGACAGTAGAGTGGTGGGACAGGATGACCAGACCATGGTAGGAAACTTGCCATAAAGAGCAGAGGAGTGCAATTAGGGTAGAGAACGGACCAAGGTGGCAATGATAGTTGGAAAAGAATTGGGTACTGAAAGAAGATAAAGTGATAGGCATGATACCCTTCAACAACAATACTACAAACCATGGTATCTAAAAGGACAATAAAAGGGAAGAGAGGGAGAGAGAGATAAAAAAAATGTCTGCAACAGAGACAGGCAGAAGGGAGAGTAAGGGAAAAGGCCTAAGAGAAACTGAGGACATGGACATTGACGGTGGGATATGTGCAGTGGTGAAGGGTGTTGGACATTGTATAACTGAAACTCAATCATGAACATCTTTGTCACTGTGAAAATAAATTGTATTATGAATAATTGTAAACCATGGTGTTTAAGTAATTTGTTTTAAAAACTTATAATCATCAAAAATATGCATTCAAGGGTACATATACATCCTGTATCTTTTAGACCAATGGAATTTCCTTTCTAATTTCTCCAATACTTACTGTGCCTATGCAAAACAAAACAAAGAAAAAAATACTTGCTATATCAGTCCCCCCATTTTTTCCTCTTTTTCTTTTTTCTTCTTTTAAATTTATATTTATAACTCCTAGACAAGGGTTCCTGCCAGCTTTCTTTTTTTTAACCTAATCATAGAAATGAATTATTTTGTTTAGCCTTATATTTATATGGCTTCCTACAAATTAAGAAAAGAAGTGGATGATACCAGGGATAAACAGTCCTATGAACGAACATTGAATGGAAATAAAAAATTGATCAGACCTAAATACTCAACCCAAAGTCAATGACAACAGAATCAAGAGACCCAAACTACAACAAGCACTAGCAGTCCAAGAAACTAAAAGTGGAGGTATGGGATGCATGCTGAGAACAGTGGTGGAGGGAGGTCAACACTGGTGGTGGAAAGTGCATTAATTCACTGTCACAATGTACCTTAAATATAATTGTGAACGACTTGTATTTCACATTGGTCTCAATAAAAATTTAAAAAAAAAAAGAAATTTGCATTTTTGATGTTCTGATTTTGTTCACTTAAACAATGTTCCCACATTAAATTAGCTCATTTGATCTAATCAAAAGAACTAATCTGCACAGTCATAGGTATGACTCAGTAAAAATGTACACATCATTAGCATGTATAAAGTGGGAATTCATACAGAAAGTACAGAAAGGGTCTGTACTCTCACATGTGGCCACGTACCATGTCGGCTTTATCATTGGCCACTTGTAACTCCTTCTCTTTGGCTTCCAGTTCAATGCTCAGGGCTGCAACAGACTCTGAGGCTTCTTTTAGCTTTTCCAATCCAGTATTCATTCTGAAATGGAAAGTTCAAGGGACTAATGTTACAATCTGTCATCCTTTTCTAAGCCTGGTCTACTTATCTTCCACATATGGTCTACTAACAGTGGTCACTAAAGAAAGAGGACAGAGCAAGTCATCACAGAACACTGAGAAAGTTTTAGAAACTGCTGTGTTAAATTAAACAAGGAATAATGGACAATACTTTTATCATAGATTAACCAGTAAAAAGAAGTGTTAAGAAGTACAGCAAATTTCTGTTGACAAATATATTGTTACATTTTTAATTAAAATGCTAAGCACTTTCAATACCTAAACAATAATCTTCTTTCATTCATTGTTTACAGTCCCTGGCCCTTTCTCTCTCATGAGACATGTCAATAAGCATCATGTGTATATCTCTGATATGTGAAAAAAAACATGTAGACATCGAGGCACATTCCTCCACACTTACAGTGACTCTGGTGGTTATTGATCATTTTTATCATCAATGTTATAATAAAGTGATTTTGAATAAAATGTGGTAACTATTGAAAATTTAAGAGGGCTTGATGCCCCATCACAGGGAAAGAAACACAAATGATTTACATGTTTTGAAACAAAGAAGTTGAAAGAAGATAAAGCTGGAATTAAGAACAGAAATAAATTTAAATCATCAAAACAACCATATGAAGACACCATATCCATAAGTCTGACATCAAATGATATAAGGAGCTGCATGCCACATTATTTCATGCTCTATTCTATCCAAGGAGCCCTTCTGTAGCAACTCTGGCTAATTCTGGCCATATACAGGCAAATATATATATGTTTATATGTTCAAAAAAGAATTGGGAAAGAACCATATAATCTGGACCAGACTTCATTGGAAGAGCAATTTCAGTCTGCAGTGAGCCTAATGCCAGACCATTCTTGTATCCAAGATAGTCAAAGAAGAGTTGAAGAGATGAGAACAGAATGGATGAGGAGAGATCAATATTCAGCACAGCTTGCTTCCAGATCTATTATTTTTCTCCTTGGGGCATTCAATGTACAGGAAGCATAAAGAAGTTGGCAACATGTCATAATAATGAACAATAATAAAGACCTCAGAAACTCTGGGACATTCATTTCAATAGGGTTGAGGTGAGGGGTCAGGCTCAGCATGGATTGCATTTCAAACAGGAGACTGACTTCTGTATTGTGAAAAAAACTCCTTAATGCCCATGAGACCCCCCAACCCTTGTTGCCTGACAAAAAATAGGTTGAAAATCTACACTTACCTGTTGGCCAGAGTTTGCACATCCGCATGCTTTTCTCCATAGATAAATTTATATCCCTGAATAAATGAGAGGTACGACTTGGGTGTCACATGGGTGGAGCGCCGGAACCTCTGGAAATAATCCACACACTTCTCTGCGACCCCATCCTGGAAGGAGCCCATGCATTGGACCACTTCCTTCTTGGTGTTCAAGCTGCAGTCAATGTCATAGGACGAGAGGAAATGTTCTGACACTAGAGGAAATAAAGACGACCGCATGTGAGTGAGCTAGCAAAGTGTATTCACTTTAAGGGCCAACTGGCTTTGTTTTGGGTTTTTTTTTGTTTTTGTTTTTGTTTTTAAGACTTAGAGATTTCTTCACGACCCAAACTTTAACAACCAAATTTAAAATCACATCTGTTATGATGGCAGGTTTGGACGGGGTGATGGTGACATGGGATTGACTCTAGGGACATTGGTGGAGGAAGGTTGACATTGGTTGTGAGATAGGTGCTAGAACCTGGTTAGTCTAAAACTCAACTATGAAAAACGTTGTAAGTCACAAAACTTTAAATAAAAATTTAAAAAGGAGCTGGTGTGATAGTACAGTGGGTAGGGTGTTTACATTGCATGCAGCTGACTCAGATTCAATCCTTGGCAACCCATATGGTCCTCGGAGCACCAACAGAAGTAATTCCTGAGTGCAGAGCCAGGTGTAACCATTGAGCATTTCCAAGCATGGCCCCAAAACAAACAACAAATTTTTAAAAATATTTTCTGATTTCTGAGTATTGCATCCCAATTTTATAGTCTCTAGGTAGGCAAATATATGTCAGCACAATTGGTACCAGACCTATGAGAGAGATAATGTGCTTTTCCCTTTGCTCTACAAAACAGTCATCACTATTTTCTGATCCAAGGAAGTCATTTCTCTGCAGGTGCAAGTTCTGGTCAGCAGCCAGCCCATTTCATGGTTTACAGAAGGACAAATGTGGTGCAAAGAAGCGAGAAATCAGTGCCCACCTGGTACTTATATTTAACAATTCCATTTATTTACTTGATTTATTTTTACTGAGAACCTTTTATGCCCCCAGAAGCCATGTGACACTGGCATGCGGAGTGCTTATCACTGAATTCTTCTATGCATGGGCTATTTTGTTTCTTCATCGTGGCAGGTAGCCACTAATGGTGAATTCAGTTTTTACAAAGTCCTTTACAAAAGGTTTGGGAAGAGATTACTTGTTGGAAACTTTGATCTTCCCAACAATACAAAACATGGAAACAAATCAACAATGACATTTCCTTTTCCATGAAGAGGCCCATCCAACAATATATCGGTAGTCTGCATCTGTCATACATGTACCACTAGGAGGATCTCATGAGGGGAAAGACTGTGCGAACATTTAGCATTATTCTATTTTTACTAGGGTCATGCATAAGGAGTTAAAATGATCACAGTATGCATCTTAGGGAAAAATGTCCCTGTGTTTTGCTCAAAAGAAATTCAACATATTTAACAATGTGCAACATAAGAGATGCAAGTAAAAAGATAGTCCATAAGAAGGTAGAAAAGGAAGGAATCCAGTGATGGAATGCTTTGGGAAAAAGTATTACTTATTTGTTTAAGGACCATAGCTGGAAGTGCTCAGGTCTTACTACTGGCTCTGGCTCTTTTCTAGAAGGAATCATTACCAGAAGACCCTCTGGAATGCAGGGGATTGAACCTAGATAAGCCACATGCAAAGTCAGCATCACATATGTGCTACTAATTCTATCTAAAAAGCACTATCCTTAATGATATCTCTTAGCTACTAGCAACTGATCACTAAATTTAATTCTAAGTTATTAACTTTGGAGCAGTATTTAAACTATTTATATATAATATAAATAATAAACTATCAGCTTGGCCACAAATACAGATTATATTCTGAAAGGCACTAAATTAAGATACCTAATCATCAATTATATGGTTTTATATACAGTCAGAAACTATTTGTTTAAAAAAAGTTTATATTTCAAGAGGATTGCTTTTGGCACAAGAAACATAGGAACAAATTTTGTAACCCACAAATAGCCTGAATAAAATGGGCAAAGGAATTCAACAGACATCTTTCTAATGAAAATAAACAAATGGCCATTAGGTATATTAAAAGATGCTCAATGTCTATAATTATCAGGCAAATGCAATCACAGACACAGTGAGCTATCACCTCACTGCTCTTGGCTAGAATGGCTAATGTCAAAAATCAATAAATAAATAGTTGTAATCAGGGTGGAGTGAAAAAGGTAGTCTGCATTACTGGTAGGAATGCATTTTGTACAGTTACCATGGAAACCAGTATGGAGATTCCTTAAGAATTTAAAAATAGAACTACCATATGATCCATCAACTACACCTCTGGGTCTATATATCCAAAGAATCTGAAATCAAGATCTGAAAAGATTCCTATATGCGTGTTTACTGCAGCATCGTTCACAGCGGTCAAGACACAGAATCAATCTAAATATTCCTAAGAAGATAAAGGCATGAATATAATGTGATCTACACAGAGAATGCAGTTTTATTCAGTCTTGTGTAAAGGAAGTTATTCAGTTTTTAAGAATGTAAGTAAAGTTGGGGGCCCGTCTTCTGTCCAATAAAACAGAAAAGAATAAATATTTCCTAATTCTATTTACATAAGGGGTCTGAAAGCTTAAACTTAGAAGAAAATAGAAATGATGATTATGTGTGATAATTAGGAGGATGAGAAAATTGGAAGGCACTAACCAAACAGCAGAAAATTTCAGATACAGAAAATGACCAAGTTAGAGATCTTGTGCCTAGTACTGTGCTGCTAATTATACTGGTTGTTATCCTTTAAATTTTGCTAGGGGGTAGTTCTTTTTTTAAAATATGGTTCAGTTATGACTTATAAAGAAGTATGATTAATGAGTATGAGTAGTGGGTTTCCATGGACTCTTTCCAATAGCAAATCCATCAACAAGTCCTTTTGTCAGATGACCTTATTTTTAGGCAGGGGTCCCAGTAATCCTCAAGCTCCCCTGACATTTCTCAGCCCACTGGGGTGGTGGTTCAATGCAAGACCTGATGATGGGCATAATAGGTATACACAGGACCTTTATGTTATCTCTCTGGATTCATATTAAGTAATAATATCAAAAGCAATTATCATAATCACTAAAAAGGTTCTGAGGAATCTCCCTAAGATGCATTTGGGATGGGGGGAATACATTTGGGAAGAAGTATACCAAGTAGTGCTTAGGACAACTCCTGGCTCTGTGCTCAGAAATCATCACTTCATATGATGTCAGGGAATCATATGCAGTGCTTAAAACTAGTGACTAAAACAGAGTTCTAAAATAAGGTTCAGGAACATGTAAGGAAAACATCCCAAGCCCTATGTCATATCTATGCCCTATGACGAATAATTTTGTGGCACAGATATTGATACTGACTTCATAGTTTTGTGCTTGCCTCCACACCTAGCAACTTCTACTCATTAAATATCCATAGTTCTTTATATGTCATTCAGACCTTAAGTGGTTTTAAGAAAACAAAAAAGCTAGTTCAAGAATACAAATAATTAATTTAGAAAGTACAATTGAGGGCCCGGGAGATAGCATGGAGGTAAGGCGTTTGCCTTTCATGCAAAAGGTCATCGGTTCAAATCCCGGTGCCCCATATGGTCCCCCGTGCCTGCCAGGAGCAATTTCTGAGCATGGAGTCAGGAGTAATCCCTGAGCACTGCCGGGTGTGACCCAAAAACCAAAAAAAAAAAAAAAAAAAAAAAGAAAGTACAATTGATTTATTGTTTTTATAGAAAATACTTATGTTCTAAATAAAAAATAAGAGCAAATGTATGCTAGATATCCCTCGTGGTGGTGTTGAAGAATTGGCACACTAAAGGCAAATTGAATTATGGTTTTTCATGAAAAATTGTTGTTTATTTTACAAAAAGAGTAAGCAATGCCTAAATTCCTCTGTGTATTAAGTCTTTCCAATGCACACATATGGTATTCTTCACAAACAACATATGTCAGGTTCGATTCTGCTGTGAAAATTTGGTTCTACCAATAATTTTTCATATATTTATTAAAGGAAGGAAATATATCTCAGGTCTTTTAGTTAGAGAAGTTTAAATATTCATGTTGAATGTAGACTGTAAATACTTAGTAGACTAAATAGGTTTGAGATATAGCCACAAAAAACTGGTTATTTAAAGGGTTTAAAATATTCAAAAACGGGGCCAGGCAGTGGCGCTAAAGGTAAGGTGCCTGCCTTGCCTGCACTAGCCTTGGACAGACCACGGTTCGATCCCCCCATGTCCCATATGGTCCCCCAAGCCAGGAACGACTTCTGAGTGCATAGCCAGGAGTAACCCCTGAGCGTCACCGGGTGTGGCCCAAAAATCAAAAAAGAAAAAAATATATATTCAAAAGCCTAGGTACACTATATAATGCAAGATTATATAATATTAAGTTTTTAATAGCTATAGGAATCCAATAAAGGTGACTTTTTTTAATGTTCCTAAGTGGCTGTGACCAGTTGAAGAATAAAGAAATGTGACAGGTTTTAATTAAATTTTGGGACATAGATAAAGAAGATGAACAGAACATTCTGGCTATGAGGGACAATGTGTGGGAAGATAAGGATGATCAGAGTATTCAGAGTAGCTTGAAAGAACAAACAAAAAAGGTTTATCTTAGAAAAGAGGCGGTTGATGCTGACTGAGAGAAAACTGCCAAGAAACCTGAAACATATAAGGATGGTGAATTTTGACAATCTGATTAATTCATTTCAAACTTAAATACAAGACACAGATAACTTTGTTGAGCTTTTAAGGTTGTAGGCCAGGCTGGCAGATAAGCATGAATATAATAATTCATACAACTAAAAATATAAATTGCAAACTGTAACTAGTGCCAAGAAAAGAGAGCATTGAATGAGGAGAGAGAATGGTTTAATAAACAAAAGTAGGAAGCAAGGATTAGTTTCCCTGAGGAGGTGATATTTAGCTGAGCAGGCACTATTCAAAGAGAGGAAGGAGTATAGAGAATGGGAAAAGAACACTGCAAGGGAAGAAAAATGGCCTTTTCCTAAGAGCAAAGGGAAGATATGAGAAAAAAAATTTATTTTGGGTTTCTCGGTCACACCCAGTAATACTCAGGGATTACTCCTGGTTCTGCATTCAAGAATTTTTTTTTTTAGATTTTGAAACTTTATTTTTCTTCATTGACACTTTAAAATACAAAACGTTTTAAAACAGATCGGTTTGTTTGATAGTAAATGGAAATAAGTCTAAAATTAAAACAACTATTAAATATTGTTCAATTTACAGTGTAATACAGAATAAATCATGCATTTTAGGCATATATACACATGGACACTTTGGGCCTGAAGTTCAGAAAGATGACTTAGAAATGAAAGGTATTACAAAGAAATACAGATGGCATTTTTTTAAACTTTCCTTTCAGACTTTGCATAAAGGCAGGTTTATGACTGACATTTTACCTCTGGATTCTTGAATAAATTTAGAAATATTGGTATTAAGTATGAGATGAGTTAAAAACTATTACAACTTCTTATAATAAAAGTGACTAACGTGACTATTTGGCAAGAATATTACCTTAATTATTCTCAAAAGAGGTTCTATTTTTATGAGTTAGAATAAGTATCAACGTTTGCCATTTGGGCCAGTCCTTACTTCC
>PVKC010008716.1:0-27722 GCA_004027635.1 Crocidura indochinensis
AGAAAGAAAGAAAGAAAGAAAGAAAGAAAGAAAGAAAGAAAGAAAGAAAGAAAGAAAGAAAGAAAGAAAATTTACTTTTCTTTTTCTCTGAATTTTATTTTTATTTATTTTTTGGTTTTCTCAAGCTTATCCTTGAATTAATTGATGCAATTAAATTAATTAGATTAATTGACCTTTGGTTTATTCTCTCCACTTTTCAGATTCCCTGTTGTAATTAAAATTTTATCTTTTTTAATTTTTATTGTGGTTTAAGTGAATTACACTTTCACAGAATTATTCTTTCACAGTAATATTTGAGGCACATAGTGACAATGAATGAGGGGCACCACCTGTATTGTCCTCCCTCCAACCCTGTTCCCAGCATGTATCCCACATCTCCCTCCTTTACCCCTGTAATGTTAGTGCAACTGTTTCCTCCTTGTACAGCTTGTTGTAGATTGGGTATCGATTCTGCTGTTGGTAACTTTGGATTTGGTATTCATGTCTGATCAGTTTTTATTTCCACCAAATGAACAAATGACTGTCTGGTCTTGATACCATCCATTTTCCCCCCTCAAATTATGAGGCTGATTACGGTGGTTCCAGTAATGCTGTTCTTTTGGAGATATAAGAAAAGATATGGGAGAAGAAAAGAAAAAAAGAAAGAAAAGAAGGCAAACAAAAAAAGAAAAACTAGGTGTTATAAATATCCATTTCAAAGAAGAAAGGGAAAAATGAAGAAAAAGGTATCAAAGCAAAACTAAACAACAAAAAAACAGACCGGCAGCTTCTTAAAACTTGGTTGTTTCTTCTCCTTTTTTTCCATAGGCACGGTAAACATTGGGGAAATTAGAATGGGAATTCCCTTGGCCTAAGAGATACAGGGTTTCTCTGCCCTTGAAGCATACTGCCATTGGAACAAATACAGGCTCCATGCTCACTCATTTACACACTCCAAGATCTTTTTATGGTGCCAGGAAACTTTCTGCTCAGATGTGGCTGATGTTATCCCACCTCTGTACCTGGAGATCTTGTTATTTGCAGAGATCATAGGGTGAAGGCTAGGAGAAAGTTTATTTGTTTGTTTGTTTTACAGTTCTAGGAGTTCTGTTTCATAGCTGTTGTTGCAATCAGTCTTCTGTAATTAGTAGTCTTGGTTCTTTGCTCATTGTTCATTGTTCATTTGCTCATTGTTCAGAATTGTTCCAGAAGTTCTCAGTCACAGTTGTCAAAGTCAGACCTGTGGGGTTAAATATCTGAGTTTTTTGTACGAATCCTGGGTTGAGGTCTAAGCTGGGAACTTCCTCATTGGTCCCTTGATAGGTTCTGTCCAGTCCATGTTTGTCAAAGTCAGTCTTCTGCAGATACTGATTTTGCTTTTTGCTTAGGGAAAGTATTACATGTCTCCTGATTGCATCGTATCATTAGGTGATGAGATAAGGCAGCCCACTCTTAGCTCAAGTTGTTGAATTTCCTCATGTCCAGATGATATGCTCAAACTGATACAAGTTGGTGTTGGGACAGTATTCAGAGTTTTCCCAGGAAGAGTTTGGTTCCTAGTGCTGTTGCTGGAACCTGTGTTGCTTCCACATCTGGGATCTGGGGTTCTGGGTTGGATGGTCCCTGTCCAATCACATGGAGTCTAAGTTGGTTCCACATGACACATCATCAGGGTAAAAGACATCCCTGTATTATAAAAAGTATGGGTTCTTATCCCTAGTAGATAAAAGCTTGTTTCTGTGCATAACATTTCTCTTTATTTAGAGTGCCTATGCAAAAGGGTATGGTGATAAATTTTATCTTTATATTAATTATGTGTTTTGTGTTCTCAAACTTCCATTTATTCTTTTCTTATTAAAGTTGTCATCCATAGATTTTATTGTTTTGGTGAACATCATTAGAACTAACTTTTGTTTTGAAGTCTGTATTAGTTTAGAAAGTAGGTGAATTTTTCCATTTTGTCATTATGCCATGAACTATTTGAAAAGATATGAGTCCATATTTAATCAACTATGGACAGCAGCTAGAGGTTTATTAGCACATGTTCCAAACAGTGACTATAGCCATGAGTTTGGATGAACCTGTGTGACCTCCTAAAATTTTCAATATTGTGTCCTACATAGGCAATTGAATAGAAATTTACTGCATGTCCCTGTGGCAGCCACAGAATTGAAATTAAGTGAAACTATACTTTGATCCTTGGCATCCTATATGGTCCCAGAAACCCACCAAGAGTAAGATTATAGAAGGCAGAGCCAGGAGTTTGCTCCCATGGCCCAGTCAGGTGTTAATCAAAACCAAAAAGTAAACAAACACAAGACTTCAAATGGTCAAAGGATCTGTGCACTATAATATTGTGAAAGGTCCTAAGTTGCAGCTAGGGGACAGTCACCAGAGCTCGGCAGTGTTCACATTGTGTGTGTGTGTGTGTGTGTGTGTGTGTGTATTTGTGTGTGCGTATTAAAATTTAGAAGGGAAATGGAGGTAACTTAAGAGGTATCTTGGAACACACAGACCTTACCCTCTGCAGTCAAGCTGAATAGAAAGAAGCAGAGTTGTGCTGCCTAGCCAAGTGACTAAACTTTAAGAGATATGGCCAGCATATGCATCAGTTGTGGATTGGAAGAAGTTGAATATATTTGACTAGGCTAAGCAAGTGTCAAAGAAATCTTTTCTTTGCTAGGAACCTCAACTAAGCAGAGCTCACTTCAGGAATTTACCCTCAGGACTTGGCTCTAAGAAGTGTCAGAAACCATCTTTCCCATCAAGGTCAAGTGTGGTCTCCTGGGATGATGTTCCAACTAAATTTGACCACGGAGTGTAACTTACAGTCTCTAGCGAATTCCATTCCGGGGTATAACAGTATTGTAGAGCCGCATGCTAGGAAGTTGGCAGATTCCTCTGTTTTCTCAGGGCAGTGTTCAGCACCTTAAAAGTCTTTATCAAAAGTGGCTTCTTAGGGCTGGCAAGATAGCACAGCAGTAAGGCTTTTGTCATGCACGCAGCCAACACAGAAAAGATTCCGGTTCAAATCCAGGCATTCCATATGGTCCCCAAGCCTGTGAGGAGAGATTTTCTGTTTTAATAAAATAAAATAAAACAAAAAAACAAATTAAAAAAATTTCTTAGCCGAAAAGGGGTGAAAAATTATTAAGAAGCCCTGGTGTAAAACACAATTTAAAGATAGAAATAAAGGCTTAAAATTTGTAAAGGTGAAGCAACAACAAATTTCTTAAATATTCTTTTGTTTGTTTGCTTGCTTGCTTGTTTTGGAACCATATTCTGTGATGCTCAGGGTTTACTCCTGGCTCTGTGCTAAGAAATAGCTCCTGGCAGGTTCAGGAAACTATATGAGTTGCTGAGAATCGAACTGGTTCCATCCCAGGTAGGCAGTATGCAAGGCAAAAGCCCTACCGTTGTGCTATTGCTTCAGACCCAAATCCTTAAAATATTCTATTTTTTTCAATAATTCATTTAGTTCCATGTGTGGGGCTGGAGAGATAGCATGGAGGTAGGGTGTTTGCCTGACATGCAGAAGGGTGGTGGTTCTAATCTCAGCTTTCCATATGGTCCCCTGAGCCTGCCAGGAGTGATTTCTAAGCGTAAAGCCAGGAGTGTTTTAATTTGGTATTAAACATTGCTGGATGTAGCCCAAAACCCCCCACCAAAAAAGAAATGTTTTTACTTCCTTAGGTTTTTATTTTAGGGTTTAGTGTCTTAGAAACTCTGCAATTCTCATCTTCAGTTTTTGACCATTCAGTACTGTATTAGTCATAGTCTTTTTCTATAGATATTTTTGAACAGAGTATTGGAATAGTTCTATAAATGGCAAAGGTTTTAGCATGTTCTCAGCTGAAGATCTTATTGCACACAATTGACAAGAAGGTTTACACAGTTTTATGACATACAATTAGCTAAAGACCCACACAGAATCAGTAGCACCATATTGATTTCTCTCTAAGAATTATACATAAATTTTAGAATACTCTTATTATTGTGTTTTTATACTAATAAAATTAAACATATTTCATTATGTATCCATGCTACCTTTAATACCAAATTAAATTTTTACAAACTATAATTTTTAGACTATAAATTATTTTTTCAGACTACAAATCATTTAAGTAGTAAGCTTCACAAATAAGGTATTAGCTATTGAATATCTTTTTAAGTTTTAAAAAAGTTATTAAAATAACTATATATTTTGTGTCAGTTTTATTAAGTTGTTAGTTAATGTAATCTTGGTTTAGGAGAACTAAATTTTATATTCAGTTTAAAAAAATCTTTGTTCCTTTGGTTAAATGGGTAACTAAGAATTAATTCATGACAATTTGTGTATTTAAAACTTTGAATAGCTATGTAATGAAACATCTCATAAATTAAAAAAATTTTTTCTAAGAGAAATAAATGTAAATGGTTAAAATAAATATAAACATGGGAAATTTTAGAAAGTATCACATAATATTTAAGGTATAACATAGTAAAGTATCACATAATATTTACATTTTTCCCTTAAGGAAAAAGAAATAATCTTGGTAATTATTTTTTTTTGGTAATCTAGTTTCTTATTTCAAATAATTTTTGAAGTATTTCCTCTTAAAAATGTGTGTTTAAATTCAAATTCAAAATATGTAAATAATATTTCCTCTTTACACAATGTTTCTGGGTTACAAGACAGAAAAGATGAAGAATTTGGGAATTTGGAATTTCCAGTGCAGTGGAGAAATAGTATTTTCAAATTAGGCAAAAAAGAAGTCCCATCTGCTTCTTCCCAATCATTTTTCTTCATCCCTGCTCTGAGACAAGGACCATTAAGCACAGAACAACAAGCAATGTGGATGAACAGGTCTCAAATAGAAGAGATTAATCCCATGTAAGTAGGCTTGATCCTTAAAATAAACAATCAAATTAGCTTGGTAAACAGTTTGGGAGGAAGGCTTGAGGAACAGATTTTTATAGAATTGGCCTTTAATAAATTCAATGGAGTTTATAAACTGAATAGAGAGGTTTTAAGAGATTTGGAGCATCAGGGGGGAAAATCCCAAGCTTAGAGAGTAGTAGTAGTTTATGTTGATTTGACTGAATGGATGTGTCATTCAAACTAGAATCAGAACAAACATATGAATATCAGCACCATCAAGAACTGAACTCCTATGAGAATTTTAACATGCATACACTTAGCAATTTTTCCTGAATTCAGTTGAGGTACCCAAAGAGAATAAAGGACTAGTGAAAAGCACCTCACCAGAGTGGGGCAGGAAGTCAAATTTCTACCTAAAGAAAGTGCTACAAGACTCCCCAAATAATTTCCTATATATACTTCATTAATCTATAAAGAGGATGCAGGGTTATGATAAGAATATGAAATAGACCTGTTGTTTCCTTACTTTTTCTCCCTAAGTGGGATGTTTGTGTTTTCAGTTTTACTAATAGTAACTGAGTTGATTCTGAGTGAGTTTAGTCTATAAATTATGTAACCATGGGAATCAAGGCAAATTGTCATATTTTCAGTTAAGTAAGTAGAAAACAAATGTATTGGATGTATTGGGCACTCGATGATAAAATGTAGTAGATACTTACTGAATCACCATTGAAAAAATATTTCTCAGAAGCATATCTCTAACTCAGAGACAAAGATTTGAGGGCATGTTATTATTATGTGACCCACTTTTATTATCACTGTTGAAAAATTTAATAGTTATATATTTAAATAAATGTAAAATGCATACAATTTTAATGGTTTCATAAGAAAATAGAACTAGAATATATGTACTACAAATCCATAATAGTAGTCAGAATATAATAGATATTATATTTTTATATATTTTATATATACACATCACGACTGATTCTGTTTTTCTGGAAAATCTTGACTATCACAACATCACTTAACTTTTGAATTAGACACTTAAGTCCTTAACCCACTGAAGGTGACATTTACTGAAAGTCAGTGAATGAAGTAAGGATTGAATTTTTTCCTAGTTTATAATTTCCTCCCCTTTCCTCATCTCTCTTCCACGCCACTATTGGTACTTATCTAAATATCCTTATTCCACTCTTAGTAAACTTTGCTCATATGCAGTTTATTTTTTTATTTTATTGTACTTTCTCACCTACTTTGTTTTCTCATATCATTCAATTTCCCTGTGTTTGCTTTCTTTTTTCCAACTAGGTAGTCAATTATTTAAGGTGAAAGACCATATCTTTTTTTTTTTTGGACTTCTTTATTCTTTTTTTTAAATCATTAATAAATTTATTTTAATAATAATTTTTATCAAAGTGGATAACCAATCTTTCATAGTAATTTTTAGGTACATATTGGCATTGAATCAGGGGAATTCCCACCACCAAAGTTGTCCTCCCTCCACCCCAGTTCCCAGTATGCACCCCAAATCCCCCTCCATTACTAATTGGGCTTCTAGTTTAAGTGGCCCCCTTTGTGTCTAGCTTGTTGTAGATTGGGTATCGATTCTGTTGTCGATGGCTTAGGGTTTGGTGTTTAAGTCTGATCGTTTTTATTACTAATTAGTGATCATACAACTGTTTGGTCTTGATGTTCTCCATTATTTCTCCCTCAATTTGAGAGGTGGAACAAGATGTTTCAAATTATGTGGTTCTGTTTGAAGAACAGAAAAAAGGAAAAAATAAAACGGGGTAAAAATCAAACAGGCAAAAATGGGCGGAGTCTTTATAGAGGCTATAAATGTTAATTTGAGAGAAGAAGGGGAAAAAGGAAGAGAAGCACAACAACACAAAACGAAAAATCAAACAAAAAATCCAAAAAGCACCATAGCAATAAAAACAACCACCACACAATAACCACACAATAAAAACAAAACAAAGCACACAAAATGAAAACAACAACAGCAAAGACAATAACAACCACAAAAATTATTTTGTGCAGCTTCTTTTTTTTTATTTCTGCATAGATATAGTAAATATTGGGGAAATTAGATAGGGAAATCCCTTGGCTTAAGAGATACGTGTTTCTCCTCCCTTGAAGTATATTGTCATGGGTATAACTACAGACTCCATACTCTCCCCTAGGTCCTTTTGTGGTATATGGTAAACTTCTGTTCCATCATGGATGATAAAATCAGACCTCTGTATCTACAGATCTTGGTGTCTGCACAGGTCAAAGAATGGAGTCTACGATGAAATCTTTCTTTACAGTTCTAGAAGTTCTGTTCCATTACTGTTGTTTTAATCAGTCTTCTATAGCTGATGGTCTTGGTTTTTCCACTGATACTAGGATGAAGCCTCGGATAGAGTCTTTCATTATATTTCCAGAAGACCTGTTCAGTTGCAGTTGTCTCAGTCAGACCTGGGAATTAGAGATCTTGGTTGTTGTGCAGGTCGTAAGCCAAAGCCTAGAGTAGGGCTTTTTTATTGGTCCCAGGATAAGTTCTGTCCAGTCATGGTTGTCACAGTCAGTCTTTTGTAGATATCAATCTTGGCTTTTGCACAGAACAAAAGATAACAAGTCTTCTTACTTCATCCTATAGTCAGATGGTGATGTAAGACAACCTGCTCTTAGATCAAGTTGTTGCCATTTCCTCATTGTCAGGATATCATGTCAAAGCTGGTACATGTTTGGTGTCAGAGTAGTATTAATAATGTCCCAGAAGGAGTTTGGTTCCTGGAGTCATTGTGGAGAACTTTGTTGTTTCTATGTCTGGGATCTAGGGTTTTGGGTTGAATGGTCACTGTCTGATCACCTGGAGTCTAAGTTGGGTCCACATGACATATGTTCAAGGTGGAAGGTGCCCATGTATTATAAAAAGTATGAGTTCTTATCCCTTGTAGATAAGAGCTTGTTTCTATACATAAAATGTCTCCCTTTTTAACATGCCCTTGCAGGAAGAAATGGTGCTATATTATATTGCTGGTGCATTTTGGAGTGTGAGTGTCAAACTTCATCTTCTCTGTGCCCTGGTTTTGACCTGAGTTATTATCTCAAGCAAGACTTTTTATTGTAGGTTTTTGCAGTAAGCAGAACCAAAAGAGGTGAAATTGAGGAAGTGAAGAAAACAGAAACATATATATGTATATATATATATATATATATATATTTTAAATGAGTTAAAAAAAGTAACTAACAAAACAAAGTGATGCAGGAGACTACCTTACATTTGGGGATAAAGAGGTTTAGAGGTAGTATTATATAGATCTTAAACTTATAAAGGAATTATAGGCTCCCCCATTTTCTTTTGAAATTTTTCTTGTGGGGTGTGGGATCCAGAGCACATTTCACCGCACACCCTGGTGAAAGACCATATCTTATAGTTACTTCTTATCCTTAGTTTAGAGACTAGAATTTGCCTTTGCAATACATAAAAACTTAAAAATACTTTAGCGTCAATGTTTCTAAGTTGTCTGTAGAAATCCAAAGCAGACATTTTAGGAGAATACTTACTTAAAGAGTTTGTAGAGTTCCTTTTATTCCAGGATTTCTATGTGTAATATAATTAACTTCCAACTTCCATGAAACTAATAAGTAGAACCTGTATATATAAATTTATATTTCAGATCACTGAACCACTAGGAGCTGACCACAGTCCAGAAAATCAGAGAAACAAGCTTTAAATCTTATTTTCCTCTTGGCTTGTTCTTATAAGTACTACTTGAATTAATCTTTAGCCAGTAGGAAAGGCAATATATATTTAACAGACTTTGTGGCATCACTGAAAGATTAAGAAAGAAGACAATAATTTCATATGAGATGGGAAGGGACCTTAAGATATTTCTGATGGTATTCTATTAATGCCCTTTTGTCTTTCCAAAGCTGACCTCGAACTGGGGGTGAAATAAAGATGGTGGGAGGTGCCATTGATCCTTCCCCACGATCAGGGAACTTGAAGATCTGTTGGTACTATTAGCCTATAACAAGAAAAATTCAAAATTACATCCATTTCTTTTCCTATTACTTACCTGTAAATTTCAGTAAGGCAACGTTTCCTGGCAACTTTATAAACTATAGAGATTATATCATTATAATTAAGGTTATGAGTTTAAATAAAATGCTCAAACACATCACTGGTAAAATAATAAAATTTAACGAAATTTGTTATGAATTTCAAAACTCACTCTTGGGACGGGGCAGTGGTACAAGCAGTAGGGCATTTATTTGCCTTACATGTGCTAGCCTAGGATGGACAGTGGTTCAATCCCCAAGCATCACGTATGGTCCCCCAAGTCAGGAGCAATTTCTGAGCTCATAGCCAGGAGTAACCCCTGAGTGTCACCAGGTGTGGCTCAAAAAAACAAAACAAACAAGCAAAAAAATAAAACCCACTCTTTCTGACTATATACCTTTTACTCCCCTAAAATTGATTTTAGATATGTTACTTGTGGCAACTTTGAGTTAAAGGGGAAATTATTTACTAAAGTTTAGATATGTCCTACCTGTATTTTCATGGCATCTAATTTATATTGAAGGTTATTATGATAGCAACCCTTGCTTTACTACTTTTGTCAAATTCCTCTTTCATCTTCGGTGTGTTTATTTCAACAATCAGGAGTCACACACATGCTGGGTTGCAGTGCTGGCACCTGAGCCAGCTGGATGTCATATTTTTTAGTAGTGGTACTCTTAGGGCAACAGAAATTATAAAAATTTATTTTATAATTACAGGGATTCCAAACAGCAAAATTGCTGTGAACATGATCAGCACATGTGGACAGATCTGGACATCAAATTTGCAGACTTACACTGAAAGGCAGGTCCTTTCACAGTTATCCCTTAGTCTCCTAGTCTCCTTATCTCTTCTTTAAAACAACATGCCTGGAACAGAAGAGAGATAAAAGTGATTTTCATTCTTCAATTATGTTGCCAAAATAATCCTCATAATCCATACATCATATCCACTTCATATAGGAGGAAGCTCCTATAAATATTGGGGCTGGAGAGATAACATGGAGGTAAGGCATTTGCCTTCCATGCAGAAGGACGGTGGTTCGAATCCTGGCATTCCATATGGTCCCCTGTGCCTGCCAGGGGCGATTTCTGAGCATAGAGTCAGGAGTAACCCCTGAGTGCTGCCAGGTGTGACCCTCCCAAAAAAACCACATATATATATATATATACATATTTAAGAGCCAGAAATTATTAATAGTGTAGTTTCACAAACTTTTAAACTAAGTTTGTTCTGCATAGCAAAGATTTTCAGTTTCTGAGAAACAGAACCACTCTATCTTTTTTGAAGTGAAATTTTCTAAATCTATAAAAATTTCTAGTTCGCTAATTATATGCCTGACAATTAATTACAAGAATTCTTTTTTACTAAAAAGTATTTCTACTCATCTAAAGATTTTTCCCAAAAAGAAGAAAATAGTAGTCTAAACTGTGCTCTGGATTGAGGCAAAGTACCTGGAGAAAAATCTTCTCTTTAGTAAGTAGTGCTGTTCTTGGCTATTTGCTGGCCTGGAGCAGAAATTCTATGCAGAGCAAGTGAATTATTTAGATAGGAGGCAGCATCCAGAGTCAAAAAAGAATCTTCCAGAAATGTTCAAATTCAGTCTACAGTGATTATTTCCTGGCATTACTTAGAACTTTTAGAATTCATCCTAGTAGTGTGTTCTCTTAGACTCAATATCCTATTACTTGAGTCTATATTTATATATCTATCATTACAATTACTGGATTACACTTTTCTGAGGATAATAAGCAAAAAGGAAAATTCTTTTTTTACTCCAATAATGTCTGAAAGTACTTAGTAAAACCAAAACCTTATACCTTTACACATGCAAAATATCTAGACACTAGGAGACATGCAGGACAAAGAGAATTTAATGTCAAAACCTTAAATTTAATAAATAAATTAGCATGATCATGTATAACATTCAAATAATAGAACAAATAAAATATCCTGGAGCTTTGATATCATGTGTAGCCTCAAACACATAGTAGTTATACGGTTTAAAATATAATTTTGTCTCTAATAATAAAGAAGCAGACTAGCACAAATAGGGGGATATTTTGCAAAACAATTGGTCTGTATTTTAAAATGTCATTATGGATAATGAAACTAGATAGACAATGACTAGTGAAAACTTCTAGATTAAAAGAGAATGGAGAGAAATGATACGTAAATACAGCATAGAATCCTAAAGTGGACTTTTATGTTTTTAAACAAGAGATAGAATCTAAATAGGAACGGTATATTAGATGTTGTACATTAAATGTATATTACAGTTATTCTAGAATTTAATTTCTTAGATCTGATAACTGAAATTTATGTAGGACATTCATATTAGGAGAAAAAGCTGAAGCATTTAAAGAAAATAGGATAGCATTCACTTATGCTTACAATGAATACGTAGGTGCATAAATCTCTTGGAATTAGTGTTTTTTGTATTATTTAGAATAATGCTGTGAATAACCGGGGAATATTTAATAGTAGATGTTAGCCTGAATAAGTGGGAAAACTGAACAGTATTAGTTTTACTTATATCAAATGTTTAGGTAACTCCATATATTTCTACATATGACTGCCTTAAACTACATTTCCATCAACAGTGTATAGGGTTCCTTTTCTCTGTATTCTTTCCAATCCTTACAATTTCTCTCTTGGGCAATTATTATGTAATGTGATATATTTCCTTGTTGTTTTTATTTACATTTCCTTGAGAATAACACAATCAATATGCTTCTCTGTGCCTGTTGGACTTCCGTCTTTCTTCTTTGAAAAATTATCTTCTCTTCAGATCATTTTCCTCTATGATGTACAAATATCTAATTCCATACAATAGGATGTTTTTTCCTTTTCATGCAACTTTATTTCACTGTGAAGGAACCGTTTAGCTTCATGTTGTCCCATTTGACTTTTGCTTTTGTTTATATCTTTGACTTTGAGGCAGGGTCCCAAAGATAAATCTAAGACAAATGCTAGGGATCACATATTTTATGTTTTCTTTTTTATACTTATGATTTTATGTCTTAAATCCAGGCTGTTAGTATATTTTAAATTAATTTTTGTGTATGAATTAAATTTTATTTTTATCTTTTTTACTTATGTTTGTCTACCTTCCCCAGTACTATTTATTAAATGACTTTGTTTCTTCAATATGTGTTCTTTTATATTTGTTATCATTCGTTGTTCACATATATATTTACCTATATGAATTTATTTCTTTATACTCAAGTCTCTTCCACTGTGACATACTGCTTTGAGAGTTATCTCTTTGTTGTATATCTGGAAACTGAAAAAAGAAAGATAGCTTCATTTTTATTCTTAATCCTTCTAAGGTTGTTTTCCTACTTAGAATCTTCTGTGGTTCTAAATACTTTTATCATTTTATTTGTTTCTGAGAATTTTAATGGCTCTTGGAATTTTAATGGTGATTGCATTTAAATCTATGAATTACTTTTATACTCTAGTCAATTTAATAATATTAATTTTTCCAATCCAGGTCCATGAAATAGCTTTTCATTTATTTGTATCTTTTATTTCTTTTAACAATGTTTTACAATTTCTAGTTTACAGGTTTTTCATCTTTTTGATTAAACGTATTCAAAATTAACTCCCTTCAGTGTTATATGAGTTTGTTCTTATTTCCTCCTTTGATTATTTGTAACTTGAAAAAAAGAAATTGTTTTGTGGAAATTGTAATTAGTAGATGTTTGTAGATTCTTAATAGTAAATTCTATTAGAATATCCTTGAATGTACATAGAGTTTGTAAATTAGGCAAAGACACATTTGATTTCATTCAAATTTTTAAAGGTTTTGTTTTAGGTACTTCCCTCCTCTTGAGTACTCTGTCCTACAATTAAGTGTTTTGGCCTTCATGACCTTTTATCTCTAACTCCATAATTTAATAACATTTTTGAACTCTGGGTTTACTTTTTATTTTTTTCCACAATATAGAATGTGCTCGTAGGTAGATATCTAAGACAATTTATTGTTAAAGATATCTATTTTCCTTTAACTTTCACTGTTTTGCTTAGTCAGTTACCTAACATCTGATATTTATTGTTTAGTATATTTTGTCCAGTTTTCGATTAGTTTGTAATAGGACATTAGAGTATTGCTTTTGATCAGACATGGAAGAAATTAAAATTTATACAGAAAAATTAGAAAATTTTAAAGATTTATGTCTTTGGGAACAAGTGCTCTTAAGTGGTTTCCTTCACCATAGAAATATCAATGAGAACTTCATATTCAGAATGATCAACAAGAAGCACTGTAATTCCCAAATTATAAAAATAACCTATCTTCCTAAGAGTATTATTACAATTTTTAAGTTATTAAAGTTACATCAATTTTTTCATGTGAGTTAGAATAATCATTTATTTGCTCATTTACTGAGAAATCATGCTCATTTGTGCATTCCATTACCTAAATATTCTGATAAATCAAGTGTTGAAATGCATTACCTTGTCATCTGATCATTTATATTTTGTAATTTTACATTTAATTATTTATATTATCCATACTGTCGTGTTTAGATGTTAATTTACCAATAATTGCATAAATGTTAAGAGTATTCTTTTTTGGTCTTTGGTCAGTTGTTTTGAGAACAAATTCTGATTTATCTTTCTGCACAGCATCATTAATCTCATTTATTTTCCTAAGTAGATAATTGTTCATAGTAAATTTATTGAAAAAGAGTTGTACCAGGACATGAGAAAAAAGAAAACTCAAATCATGCCAAAATGAAAAATGGAATCAGTGCCTGAGTCAGCTAAAATGGCCTTCTCAGTCTTCAATATAGCAGTTGGCCACGTTTTTTCCCTTAAAATTTTGTTTCTGGCTCCCAGTTTGTCATTTCTGTAATGGGCTTTTAAATGATTACTTTCCTTCAGGAAAGTAGCATTTATCATGACGCTAGGAAAAAAAAAATCCTGCAATAGTATGTGGGAGAATTGGGTTATGACCTGGCTAGTTTTATGCTTCTCTGAGTTATGTAGTTCAAGGGGGAAAGTTATTTACTTTAAGGTTTGGATGAGAACAATTTTTGCATTCAGTTTTCCTTTTACTAGTTTGCTTCAGTAGAGGTTTGCAAGCTGGAGAATGCTGAATCTAAGGTAAGATTTCATAAAAGTGGAGTGTGAAAAGAAATAAAAGGAGATCTTGCTCGATTGATGGGAAAACTTAAAGGCTCTCTAGCTTATTCTCTTTCACTGGCCCCCGAGGGTGCCAAAAGGCAGCCTAGGGCACCCTGGAGTAGAATCTAACATCCACTGCACTACATGAGCCATCTCTCACTGATTGACTACTGTGAACTACCTTTGATTTCTGTGACATTTACTCCACTCTGTACCTTTCAACCATGATTGCCTAGAGGACAGTTTCTTCCTCTAAGAAAAAGAAATTATAGAAAAAGAAATAAATAAATAAAAGGCTTTGTACATTCTTATCTCTATCTTCTCGTAACTGAAGGATCTTGGACCAAAAACTTTACCTTCTCAAACTTCAGTTTCTTTTCTGAAAAATGAAGTACCAGGAAAAACCATTTTTAAATAGTTATATTATGTAAAAAAAAATCATTAAATTACAAAGTCACTCAAGCATTGACTCTTATTTAAGCAGATTATTATTTAAAGGGAGAGAATGAAAATGTGGCAAGAATTAACTATTAATGTAGAGTGTTGAGTAGAGAAAAGCTTTGGGACACCTCTGAAAAGAATCTAAACACTCAAAATTTGATATTTTATGATGGATAAGAGCAATGTTTTAGAGCAGGTGTACATTAAAAGTTGAGGAGACTAGAGATGAAGTTCAATTTGTAGAGTAGATGACCTACATATGTAAGTGCTTAGATTTGATCCCAAATGAGCTCATGTTTATGCTCTATTATTCTTACAACTTGTATGAATTCATGTATATATATATGTGATATACTTATGCATGCTCGCATCTAAAAGCAACTGTAAAAACAAAAAAAAAAAAAAACAAAAACCAAAAACAGGGCAGTGCTATAGCACAGCCAGTAGGGCATTTGGCTTGTATGCTGCCGACCAGAGTTCAAATCCCGTCACCTCATATGGTCCCCTGAATGCAGAGCCAGAAAAATGTCAAGTGCCACTATGTATATACTGAAAGAAGCCAGAGAACAAACTAAAAAAGTTAAAAGTATCCTAAGCTGGGGTCAGAGTGGTGGCACAGTGGTAGGGTCTTTGCCTTGCATGCAGCTGACCTAGGACAAACTGCTGTTCCATCCCCCAGCATCCCATATGGTCCCCAAACCAGAAGCAATTTTTGAGCACATCGCCAGGAATAACCTGAGTGTCATCGGTTGTGGCCCAAAAACTAACTAAATAAATAAACTATCCTTAACTAAACATATGGCTTATTTTAAGCCAAGTAAATATATAGCTTAAAAATCAGGGGCCCGGGAGATAGCATGGAGGTAAGGCGTTTGCCTTTCATGCAAAAGGTCATCGGTTCGAATCCCGGTGCCCCATATGGTCCCCCGTGCCTGCCAGGAGCAATTTCTGAGCATGGAGCCAGGAGTAACCCCTGAGCACTGCCAGGTGAGACCCAAAAACCAAAAAAAAAAAAAAATCAAAAAACACAATGCTATTTTTTTGTTTGTTTATATATATAATGTGGGTGTTTCCCTTTTTTCTCATAAGTGGCAAGATTAACTTTTCAGAGGTTCTCTGGTTGAAAAAATCTCCCTTAATAAAAAATAACTTTTAATAAAAAATAACTTAATAAAAAATAACTTTTATCAAGATTGTCTGCCACTCATGCTTCATCTTGGCTGAGGCCTTAATTATTTTTGAGAGTAAATCCTTTATTAAAAGGGCTAATTTACTAGATAGGTTGTGAATTAGAACAATCTTACTTTATATTCTTTAAAACTCTATATTTTTATATAAAAATTTTATTTAAGCACCATAATTACAAGCATGCTTGTAGTTGGATTTCAGTCATAAACAGAACACCCTCCTTCACCAATGCAACATTCCCACCACCAATGCCCCCCTCCTTCCTGCCCTACCCCTGCCTGTATTCTCAACAGGCATTCTATTTCTCTCATTCTTTAACGTTGTCATGTTATGCTATTATAGTTATTTCCCTAACTGCGCTCACCACTCTTTGTGATGAGTTCATGATATTATGGCCGGAGTGATAGTACAGTAGGTAGGACATTTACCTTGCATGCGGCTGGTGTGGTTTGGATCTGTGACATCTTATGGTTCCCCAAGCACACCAGGAGAAATTTCTGAGTGCAGAGCCAGGAGTAACTTCTGATCATTGCTAGGTGTGGCCCAAAATCCAAACAAAAACAAACAAGATCTTGAGTAACTAAAGAAGATGCAGCTGTGGAACATTCTAATAGATGGAGATAGGTCAGATTTTATCTGGTACTTGAGAGGAAATAAAATTGCAGTTTAATGCCCAAGCATTTCATGTAGATCAGGGCATTAACCTCAACTCAAAGTTTAGACCTGGTTGATTTGGGCTTAATCCCATTCTTTTGGTTGGTTCAGGAAGCTAATTACAACCAATAAGACAAATTGAAAGATTGGCTAGAATTTTCCAAGACAGTGTTTTCTTAATTGTAAAAAAAGGGCTATATTACTCTTCTGCCCAATTTGATTCCATTGCTATTGGCAGTCAGACAGCTGACCTATTAAGAAGCAAATAATTCAGTTTGAGTTAATCTTATATTACTTGCAGACAACAGTCTGCAAAAAGACTAACTAAAAAGACATAAAAGTTTTTATATTTCAGGTTCATTATTACGAGAATATGGTGCTATAATGCAAGTATTAAAGAAAGGGCCAGAGTGATAGCATAGTGATAGGGCATTTTCCTCGTTTGCGTCCATCCAGAACAGACCTGGGTTCAGTCCCAGGCATCCCAGTATCCCATATGGTACCGAGAGCTTGCCAGGAGTGATTTCTGAGCGAAGAGCCAGAAATGACCCCTGAGAGTGCTGCCAGGTGTGGCCCAAACACCAAACAAACCAACAAAATAATGTGATGGCATAAAGTCAGACAAACTGAATCTCAGTTTCCTCATCTATTAAATTGTCTACACTATTTCAAATGAAGATGAGTACAACTTAAATACTTATTCATGTGTCAGAGACCAATATGGAATTCAGCAGGACAAACCAGTCTGTGTGGCAAGAGTACATAACCTAAGGCATTGGCTAGCCCCAGAGCCCAAAGAAATATCACAGTTTCCTATCAGGCATACATTCCAGGAAGTTCGTGACAGCCTCGAAACCTCACTAACCTTGAGATGTTCCTGTGCCCCTTATGTAAAGATGGCATGTAAAGATTAGCTGTAAGGTGACCTCTGTAATGTGGGCTGTTTATCCTGCCTTCTCTCCACCCCCTGTAAAAATTGTCCTTAAAAGAACCTGTACCCATCAATAAAGCGGGACCTTGATAAGACACTTTTACTCGGTCTCCATTTCTCTCCCCCCCTTCTCTTTACAGGCTGGGACCCCTCTATATAACCATGGAATAATGGAGTCCTGCAGGTCGGGACATTCATGGAGAAGTTCAGAACAGTGTAATGACAGACAAAATGTCTTTCATATAACTCAGAAATCTATATCTCTCTTTCAATTATAAGTGATCAGAAACTTCCATGAGGTAAAATATATACACTGTGCATTCATTTAAATATTTTTCTAGCAGATCAGTATTTTGAGATCGGGCAAGGTGACTTTGAATAGAATACTGTAGTTATAAGACTTTAAAATATATCATATAAAAAAGTAAAGAATATTTCAGATAAAATAAATAGTATTGGTGTGTTTCAGTATCTCTGTAATTAATAGTCAAGGGGACTTCACTAAGTAATTATTGTGAATTATTACTTGGTAAAAAATAAATGTGAAATTCTAATGCATAACCTGAATGCTTTCTACCAGTAGAATAACTTTTCTTTAAAACCTCAAGATGCTTAGCAAACATTTATTCATTTTCAGCTCTGTTCTGCAACTCAGGTCAGGTTTTTGTTTTATGAATTTCTAAGACCTAAGTGGTAATTGGGAATACCAAGCACTGAAAGAAGATTTAAACATAGCATTCTCTTTCTTTGGGGGACGACATACCCAGCGACCTCAGGAGATACTCCTGGCTCTGCACTCAAAAATTGCTTGTTTGAATTTTTGCCCCTCCTTTTTTTCTTTTTCTTTTATTTTTTTTCTTACCTTCAAACAGAACCACATAACTTGAACCATCTTACTCTGCCTCACAAATTGAGGGGGAAATAATGGAGGTCATCAAGACCAAACAGTTTTATGAACATTGAGTAGAAATAAAAAAAAATGATCAGACTTAAACACCAAATTTAAAGCCAACTACAACAGAATCGATATCCCATCTACAATAAGCTGGACACAAAAGGACAACTTATACTAGCAGCCGGGGGTGGGAGGGACTGCAAAGGAGAGGAGATATGGGATGCATGCTGGGAACAGGGGTGGAGGGAGGACAACAGGGGGGAATGCCCCTGATTCAATGTCACTATGTAACTAAAATACTACTGTGAATGATTTGTAATCCATTTTGGTCAAAATAAAAATATTAATAATAATACAAAATAAAAGAAATCGCTCCTGGTAGTCTTGGGGACCATATTGAGTGCCAGGGACCAAACCTGGGTGGTCATGGGTTGGCCATATGCAAGGTACAAACACAACTGTTGTGCTATCTCTTTGGCCCCCAAACATGGGACTCTTATTCTTGGAGTAGTGCAGAGCAATTCTGACAAAGTACTTCTCAGATAACTCACAATTTTACCTCTATCTATATTTCACTTAAAATGATCAGAATGTTTTAAAATCTAACACCTTACAACCAATATTGAAAGGAAAGAGCTTATGTAAAATTGTTCACATCCCTTTGAATCACAAATCACTTAGATACAGAAGATACTTTTCAAGGTGTTAACAGTGGATTCTTAAAATTATAGGCCCCTAAAATGCAATGATGAAGTCCTGACCTCCCATACTTCAGAATGCCGTTCTATCTGGAGATAGTGCCTTTAGAAAGGAAATAAAGTTTTCCAGCCTTATTTGATATTATTTAAGTGTGGAGGGTCCCTAATCTAGTATAACAGACACTCTTACAAGAAGACGAGAAACTCACAAAGGAAAGAGAACTTAAAAACTTGGGCAGACAACAGTCATCTGCAAGCCGAGGAGAGAGGTCTCAGAAGAAACCAGCTTAGCCAACATCTTGCTGCCCTTTCCAATTCTCCAAAACTATCAAGAATGAATACATGTCTGTAGTTTAAACCATCAGGTCTGGGGCCCGGGAGATAACATGGAGGTAAGGCGTTTGCCTTTCATGCAAAAGGTCATCGGTTCGAATCCCAGTGCCCCATATGGTCCCCCGTGCCTGCCAGGAGCAATTTCTGAGCATGGAACCAGGAGTAACCCCTGGGCGCTGCCAGGTGTGACCCAAAAACCAAAAAAAATAAAAAAGCCATCAGGTCTAGGGAAGTTCATTATGATAGACTCTATAGGCTAACATAATTCCAGAGGAGTTTAAATCCTAAACCTAGAGATTATATATTGTAATTTCCTCCATCTTCCGGGTTCTTTTAGTATGAAGGAACACCAAAGTTCTCACATAAGGAGTGACTAAGACAAAAGGACATCCTCAGAACTCATTTATAGAGCTCAGCAAGGCTTAAATGTCTGAACTCACCAATTTTAACTTAGTGAATTTTAATTTTTACTCAGTTAAACTCAGCATCCGATTCAGGCTTGTGATTTGAAATTACAATTCCATCAACAATTACATCAAATGTTCCTATTTTATTGACTGCTTAAAATGTCCAAAGGTTTTCTTTATTAAATTCTTGGGCATTGTTTTCTTCTTCTTCTTTAATATACAGTAACCCTATATCTTGCTTCTTGGCCCACAAAATCTATATTTTCTTACTCTCTGTTTCTTTACAGTAAGAGATCACTGACTTCTGCTCTTGAACACTAAAATGTGAAAAAATAGTTATTGGAAAGATGATTAATCATTTTCCAATTAATAGAAATTAATAGTCATTATATTATTTGGTGTCTAATTAATCATTGATTTCTATTAATATCAATGTTTTTGCTTTACTAGCAAGCTGTTGTTAGTAAAATTAGGCACAAGTCTGTCATTGTGATGCTAATTACATTTTAAATTTGAAGCATTCTAAGTTTGAGAAGTGATTATTGTTTGAATGATAGAAATAGAAATACCTTTTTGAATGAAGATGTGAAAATAAATGAGTGTGCAAGAGGCATGGCATCACTGTGACCGGTTCCAATAAGTATTTTGTTCCTGTAATTTTCAGCCAGCATATGACATTTAACAGCATTTTGTGGGTATAAAAAGGCCAAGAAACAGGAAATAGCCCAAAGGCTGGAGCTATGCAAGGTACAAATGAGGCCCCAGGGTCAACTCCCAGCATCATACTTAGCCTTCTCAACTCTGCCGGAGTCCCAGCCCTGCAGAACACATGCAGCATGAAACTGTTGACTTCAGCATTGAAAATGTTTAGATCTGGCAACAGATGATCAGGTATCTCATGGAGGTTTCCAGACATCAGAACACTGCTTGGGAAACTCCCACCCCCAAGGTAAAAATAACTCTTGATTCAAGCCTTACCTATTTGAATGATTTCATTTATTCCTTTGCTAATTTATTTACTGGATGTCCCCCAATGGGCATTTTCCACCACCCACATATTTGATTTGCATACAAAAATTGGTATCACTGTGAAATTGAGTATAGACCAGAAACTAATTCCTGAGACTTTAGCTTTTTATTATTATTATTCTTTTTGTTTTGGTTTGGTTTAGTTTTTTATTAGCCACAACCTACATAGCTCAGGGGTTACTCTTGGCTCTTTGCTCAGAAATCACTCTTGCCTCAGGGGACAATATGGGATGTCGGGGATTGAACCCACATGGTTTGGGTCAGTTGCTTACAAGGCAAATGCCTTATCACTGGACCACCACTCAGGTCCCAATCTTTTTTCTTCAGCTTTTTTTTAATCCAGATATTTGTAGTTTTTTCTTTAAAAAATTATAATGTGTTCTATGAACTAGTTAGTCCTCTCTTTTTTGTCAAATTGACTGATGTACATCAAAATTTTAAAATCTGTTCCACATTAATACTAATACAGCTCTAGTTCTCCAAGTGTTGAAACAGTATTCAGGGTTTTTCAATGCAACTTCTCTGCTTACTTACTCTGCTCTTGACATATTTGGAAAAGTACTTACATATCTTAAGAGGAAAAATCTGACAAAATTAAAAGCCAAGATGTTCTATGATCTCCTCAAATTCAACATAAAGAAAACATTTCTAGCACTTTACCAAACTTAAAATTTTCTCCTGTCTGCCATATTTCTGAATAAGTAACAAGATCTACTCCAGAAATAAACCTTAATAGTCTTAAGTTTTTCTTCTCCAATAAACTGTCATTAAATTTTAAACATTTATCATAGAACTATTTGTTATTTTGATATCTGAAGATTCACAACAAATAATTTTAAATTTCATAATATTTTAGAAGAGTTAACAATTTATTTTTTAAATGTTATTCTGAGATAGGTTACATTTACCTATGTGTCTACTAAATTGTACAGATTATAATTTGACATCATGTTCAAGGCCTTAATATTTCCATGAATTTTTAATCATATTTTAATTAATATTTTAATCAGATTTTCCTTTATTTACTCCCAGCCTTCTGTTTCTTTCATTCCCTATATCCCTGCTTAGTAGCTTACATGGCCATCATTTTCCTCTTACCAGTCTCATAGGCTTCCATTTCTCCCCAAGTTTATTATTTGCTAACTGTTGCTGTTACATTATTTCAAGTATATGTATGGGGAAAGAGCTTTCCATAGCCAACTCATAACAAGATCTGTTCCTTTGGACCCATATATCAGATATTCACTGCAAACAAATTTTACTTTTATAAACATTAGTTTATTTAAAGACCATGAATCACATAGATGACATAGTTGTTAATAAATTATTTGGCTCCAGGTGAAAGCAAAATTATTAACAAAAGAAAAAAAAAGAGTTCAACAGCAAGAAAATTTATGAAAATCATTGTACCTCACAATGAGACATTAAGTCATTGTCAAAAGGTTTAGTCAGCTCTGTTACTTTTGTTTTTGATCATTAGGTGGGTTGAAATACAAATTGGCATCAAAGTTAATGTGCTCTACCAGAATAACAATAATAAAAATTTTAAAGTTGTTGTGGCCACACAATCCAGGAACTCAAGGCACCATTTCTGACACTGTGACTTTTGTAATGTGTATTTTTTGGCTGTTAGGGCCAAAAATGGTAGAGGGAGGGTGCATAAACTCACTCCAAAAATTTTCTGGAGATGTCAGCCCCAATATAGGCATATTTAAAATTTCAGTTTGATTGGTGTCTCTGCAGAGAACTGTAGAGAAAAGGTAAAGGCCATTGGCAAAATGGTTATTGTGGGTGATGGCTTTTGCAAGGTGGAGACTTGACCTATCCTCACTTGAGATTTCCAGCTTTCAATTGCGTGGCTGGTGTACCCATAATTTTTCACAGCTTAGTTTATATCTCTTACAACAACAGAGTGAGACTATGGAACTGATTGGGTACAAGCATGGCATGATTTCAGCTAAATATTATTTTCTTATTTGTTTTATCATCTTAGTCTAGTATAGAAACTATTTTTCCCTGTATGGTAATTTTTGTCAACTTTTCTAATAGAGTCATAGATTTTTAGCAGTCAGGAATTTATAGCCAGTACACATTGAATATTTATCTTTATCCTTATCTTTCTGCTACCTAATAAAATTCCATTGGCTGTTTCTTTTACTTTTCTTCTAAGTAGGTTTTTTTTTTTTCCCTCTATTTGAAAGCCAACAAGTATTAAAGGGAAAGTAATGTCAGTAGAAACTCATCATAAGAAAATTTTTTATAAATGTGTTTTTCTCGCAATTTCTCCTAGGGAGACCCGTGTATTATTTTGAATAGCATTAAAATAACTATCTTGGTTAAATCTTCCACCTTGCTTCAGTCTTTGTTAAAACCAAGGCACCAGAGAGTTCAAGGTGAGATTTTGCAGACATGGTGTAAAGAAGCTCTCAGTCCCCTCTTGTATTTTCAAAGATCGTTTTATATTGTCTACACATCTCAAAAATAGCTCTGCCTTTCTTCACTGAGGCATTGCACTATGAACTCTTATTCAATTTGTTATCCACCATCCTCCCCAAATCTCACTCCGCATGACAGTTTCCTGAGTAATACTCCCATAATTTGAATCTGTGCTGAGAGTTATTTTCTCTCAGGTGCATATATTATCTTGCATGTCTTTATATTCAACTTTCTCTCACTTTTGTTCAACCAGTGACCTGAATTATCTCGATCTTGCTGGATTTGGAATGTGTCATCATCTTTATCTTTTTATCTAAAGCTTTATGCTACTTGCAACTTTGGTCAATATTGCTTTGACCTTCTTTCAAGGTTATTCCCATAAAGTACAGAAATGTTCTCATGGGCTCAGGCCTAGCTTCTGATAGAGCACATAGAAGCCACATACTAGATATGGGCTGTACTGATGAGAAGCACTTGTCAATTCTTTTTGTAAACCATTCCAATTTGATCACCACTTTTTTTCGGGGGGTCACACCCGGCGGTGCTCAGAGGTTACTCCTGGCTCTATGCTCAGAAATCGCTCCTGGCAGGCACAGGGGACCATATGGGATGCCGGGATTCGAACCACGGTCCTTCTGCATGAGAGGCAAACACCTTTCCTCCATGCTATATCTCCGGCCCCACCATTTGTACCAATTTCAATGTATTCCAGACAATTTCAACTTGGTCTCCCCGAGTGATTTGTATTTGGGGATCAAACTCCCTGAGAAAATAAAGAAGTATTAAGACCAAGTATCAAAAGATAACATAGTAAATAAGGTCCAAATTTTTTAATGGCTCAAAGAAGAAAAATTTGTATTAGGATGTATACCATGTGACTAATAGCTAAAGCACTGCATTATTCACCATTTTATGTGCTCAGTGTTTATTCCCTTCTTTCTTGCTTTTATTTATTTCTTCACTTATTTTTAATTTGAAGCCATAAAGATCAAATCCAGGTTCTCATTCATGTAAGGCAGGAATTTTAGGACTGGGTCATATCCCAGACTCTCATCTGCTTTTTCATTTTATTTTAAAATTTTGTGTATTCATTGGTTTGGGTGGGTCACACCAACTGTGCTCAAGTCTACTCTATGCTAAATGCTCAAGGGGGTCATTTGGTACCAGGGATTGAAACTGTCCTCTCAAATTTAAACACATTCTCTACCCCCTTTATGCTAGTTCTGTAGGCTCTCTTCTGTTTATAAAACTAGTATGTTAATATTTTTCTTTTTAAGTACATCATGGTATTTAGTTCCAGTTTATGGTTCTCCCAAATAGTATATATCTGCCTATGGCTTATTCAGTTTGTTTATCAAAGTTTTAAGTGCAGTTTTAAATGCTTTTTCTTAAAAGATAGTGTGGGAATGATATCCAGAGACAATAGATATAGGGATTACCAAACCATAGTAGGGAGATTGCCACAAAGAACAGTGTGCAGTCAAAGTAGAAGGGATCAGAAGAGTGAGAGGGAAATAGTTGACAGTGGTGGCAGGAAAAGCACATTTGAAGATTTTTGTACCTTGTATGACTGCAACTCCATCATGAACAACTTTATCTGTGGGAAAAAAACTGCAGTAAGTTCAATCTTGTAACCATGGTATTTAAATAAAAATTAAAAATAATAAATGCTTTTTCTCTACAGATCAGAGAAAGTACATAGACCAACATGCTCACTTGCAATTGACTGTTCCCCATCTAACTCCTGACAATGCATATTATACTTGAATACAGGCCCCCAAACGAAATAAAGAATAAATGAATAAATGTCCTCCCTCTGTAGGTTTCGAATCTATGGAGATTAGCAACTGACAATGCTCTGGTCTTGGGTCAATGAATTGTGGCCATTGGAACATGTGGTAACATTTGTCATTAAGTGGATTTGGGGGTATTTTTATTATTTTTGTTTGCTTCTGTGTGGTGCCAAGTAGTGTTTAGGACCCATGTCTTGCTATAGTTGGGGAAACATAGGCAGTGACAGATTTGAGCCAGCATTGCAACCACTTTCTAGATAAACAATTTCACGTAGTACAATTTTTCCAGTAGGGGATGTTCTTATACTTTCAATCTCTATAGTTTTACTCAATGTGAGCAGTACTCTCAGCAGTGTTGAGGGGAATCCAGTACCACCTTTTTGTGATATTTGACTATCACTACAAGATGGTTTTACTTTCAGGCCAATGATGCCAAACTATTCAGTTTCAGTGGTGCTGGGGGCCACACCCAATGCTACTTGTCATTGTCCCAAATAGTATTTATCTGTCTAGGGTTTACTTAGTTTGTTTATCAAAGTTGAGGTTCCTTGCTGTTCTGTGATCTAATTCAGAGTCCTGTGCCCTTGGCCCCTGAGCTATCTCCCAACTCCTGACAAATTTTTACAGTGAGATGTGAAACAGGGCTTTGATGTTGGCTCAAAGAACTAGAGTGCATGCTTTGAATATAGAGTCCCAGGTTCAACACTGTATAGTTCCTTGTGTACTTCTAAAAGTGACTCTGAAACACTGTATCAGGAGTAACCTCTAAGCATCACTGCATGTGATCCCAAACCAAAATTTAAAAAGTAAAGTGGCTCTTGTTTTGATTTTTCCCCTTTCAATTGACAAGAGCATATACTATGCTTAATCTTAGTTAAAAACAAACCAATAAAAACTGAGAAGCAATATTTCCCCCTTTAACATCTACTTCTCTTACTGAAATTTCAGTAAAATTCTTTTCCCTTAGATTTTTTCAAAGAATCATTTTAGATTTCATTCACTTGGAGTTATATTTTTATCAGGTAACTGTTATACCTAGAGAAATGAGGAATTTCTCAACATGAGCAAAAATTCAACTCGTTTCTCTGTGGAACTAGGAAAACCCTGGAATCCATAAAAGTACATTATCACACTTACTGCTCTAAGTTAGACTCCAGAAATCAGAGGATTGAAACCTCCATATATGTCTAGCTTATTTAGGGCTACTCAGAGGCGAGGATGCACTGACCTAGGGAATTTATAGTTGGTGTAATTTTGGAAGTGAATCTGTTATCTTGTAGGTAGAAACCAGTAATAATGCTGCAACATCTTACAACAGAAAGGGTCATCCTAAAATGTCAGTCCTATTAATGATGAGAATTGTGATCCAATATTTTTCATAGGACAGAAGGGAATAATAAAACAAGACTGGAACAAAGTGGGAAAGGGGAAAAGGGATAAGAAAAAGGGAAAGTCTAGGAGCTGGGGAGATATTAAGATATCTGTCTTAGATTCTGCTGACTGGAGTTCTACTTCAGCACCCCCAGAATTACTCAACACAGAGCTAGGAATAGCACCATGAGCACCAGAAGTGACCTCCCCAAACTACCCATAAAATCAGGAAAGTATCTAATAACCAACTGAAGTACACTTAAGTAACTTCCCTAATACTTTCTGCTTAATCAAACCTAGTTTGCCTAGCTATACCAGATGAACTTCAATAAGAAACACAAACATCACCCCTCCACACATTCACAATCTTTTCCTGGCCTCCAAATCTCAGAGTCTCTCCAGTTACCATTTCCCTCTATATAGGACCTCCTACAAAAAATTATTTTCTTCCCTCTTCCCTGTGGAGTTGAGATTTTCATGTCACCTTTAGATTTAAGTTCTCTAACCATATCAGTGTTGAATTAATGAATATCTAGGAGTAGATCGTGACTGGCAGGTAAAGAAGAAAAAGGAGAAATTTAGAATTATATGGAGAATAGGAGAGGAAGAGAAAGGAAAAGAAAGTACAGCTGGATGAGACACACGATTTTAAACTTTTCTGGCAATTAATTTACGGAATTCTTTTTTTCTTAGCCCAGCGTGGCTTATACGAAGCCACCCGCCTGTTTGTCTCACATCTTCGTGATTCTCCAATTAATTTTCTCCCACAGACACTTGCCAGGCCTTTGATTAGTAATGCTGGTGTCACTTTCCTTGATGCTGCCCCACAATTATAGCCACAGACCTCTACAGCGAGTGAAAACTCCTGCATTGTGGGATGACGGCCCAGCCAAAAATGGGGAAGATGGACTGACCTGCGATTCAAAGCCATAGAGTAGCCAGTGCCACGCAGGAAATGGTGCTTTTCTGCTTCTCCTTCTTAAGAACTGCAGTCTTTCCTATCTCCTGCAGAAAGAACAACTTAACTTCTTGTAATAAAAGAGCAGCCACAGACCTCTTCCAGGGGAATATGGCCTTGCCTTTCCCTGTCTTTTCAAATTTAATAGAACAATATAGAGATAAAAGATGCCCAATGGGTGTTTAGACCTCCATGTGTACAGAGTAGTGCTATACTTTATTCCATGTCTTTCTTCTTTCTTTCTTTCTTTCTTCCTCTCTTTCTTTCTTCCTTCTTTCTTTCTTTCTTTCTCCTCTTTCTTTTCCCTTCCTTCCTGCCTTCCTTCCTTTTTTCCATCCTTCCTCCCTTCTTTTTCTTTTCTTTTTTTTATGGATTCTGGGCTACTCCTGGCAGCACTCAGGTGTTACTCCTGGCTTGGCACTCAGAAGGCTCTCCTGGCAGGCTCGAGAACCATACGGGATGCCAGGAATCAAACCGCCATCTATACGGGGTTGGCCAGATGCAAGGCAAATGCCTTACCACTATGCTATCGCTCTGGTTCCTAAACTTTCTTTTTTTTTT
>PVKC010008717.1:7839-27818 GCA_004027635.1 Crocidura indochinensis
AGGGAGCCATATCCAGTTGAGCAGTGTGTGGAGGTCCTTGTGTGGTCAGGGCCTCATTCATGCAAGGTACATGCTCTACTGTGTGAACCACATTCTGGGCCTTTCATGTCTACTTTTTGCTGTTTTTTTTATCTTAATGAAGTATGTATAATAAGTAATATTGGGTTTAAAATGAGAGTGTTTAAGTAACTTTAATAGTGGAGAGGGATAGCTCAGAAATTTGAGAATTTTCGAGAATCGCTTCCTCTATTGAAGTGCTTTAAAAATTTATTTTGTATGCCTATAATATTTCTCTTTTTTATAAAAGTCATTTTAGTTTCTCAGTTTTAAACAAGGTTATCCCTATTTTTTAACTATTTATTATGTTTGTTGGACCACAATCAGTGATGCTCAGGGATTACTCCTAGCTCTGTACTCAGGAATTATTCCTAGCAGTGCTTGGGTGACCAGATGGGATACTGAGAATCAAACCCTGGTCGGCTGCATGCAAAGCAAGTTCCCCACCTGCTGTATAGTCACTCTGACCCATCTACAGGTGACCTTTAAAGATCTTTTAGGAATATATCTCCAATTTTATAATCCTCCCTTTATTATATAATTTTTCAGATCTGTGATATTTGGGATAAATTCAGAATTGGTTAGTCTAATAGAGACTCTTATTGGAGTTTAAAAGGGAAAGCTGTATAATAGAGCCAGGAGTAATCCCTGAGCACTGCCGGGTGTGACCCAAAAACTAAAAAATGGGGAGGGGGAAGCTGAAAGGAGGGTATCAAGACTTTGTGAGTTCAGCCAACACCTGGGTCACCTTTAGGGGTAATCCTCTCACAGACCCCTGTGTGCAATGTGTTAGAAGCAGGTGGTTAGCCTAAAAATTGACAAAGCAGTACCCTGGGAGATTCTGCAGTAATCTATGACTCTGTGCTCTTCTGATTTAACTGCCTCTTTCCCACAGTAGCTCTGGGGATAATCTAAATCTTATGGTCCTGTATTCCTTCCTGTGTATTCTCACAGGATCAGCTCTTCAACAGCAAACTTTGGTAGGAATTAGATAGCTATGATTTGCCCCACTATCAGACAATCCATCTTTAGCATGTGTTTAAAATAAAAACAAAGAAAAAAACTTAAGCTTTTGTAATGAAAGGATATTGTCAGATTCACTCTGTCATGTTGGGTGCCAGCATTCAGTGGGATTAGACTACACTTTAGGGGAACAAAGATGAGGGTGCCTTTGTAACATCCACTTGGACTTGGGAAGTATACAAGTCTTGAAGAAGAATTTTGCAGGGCATTGGAGGAGAATTTTGCAGGATCTCTGTGAGGAAGGGGTTTTGGAGAAAGAAAAAAAACGGACAGTTCAAGGGATGAGGCACCTGGTGATTGAGTGCAATGCTGAGTGGCCCAGTTGAGGCAGTCCGTGCTCTGGGACTCGGCCAAGGCAGTGTCATCCACCTCCAGTGTTGTGCATCTCCCACTGCACTTCAATTCACTACACTCAAGTTTTGGGATCCCTGTGTGGATCTCAGTTAACCATGGCCTTTTCTCTCTGACCTCCCTGGGATTCTGAGGGGATGGAAACTCTATGCGAGGGCACGTCTGACGATCCTATGTGGGGAGAAGAGGAAAAGTGTCTTTGTTTCTTGTGCGAGGTATTCAGGCACACAGCACATTTTCTGTTAGCGCTTGTTCCTGCCTTCTGTTTCAGGTCAGTCATCCCTGTTCCCAATGGAAGATGGATTCTTGGATGATGGTCGTGGGGATCAACCGCTTCATAGTGGCTTGGGGTCACCTCACTGCTTCACTCATCAAAATGGAGAAAGGGTGGAACGCTATTCTCGCAAGGTGTTTGTGGGCGGTTTACCTCCTGACATTGATGAAGGTAGGTTGAGAAAGAGCCTCAAGAGTGAAGGTCATTGGGGTTGGAATACCAAAGGTTCCATGCTGGGCAGACATGGGTGAACTGCATTTGGTCTGAGTGTAGATCCAGATCAATGTGGTGTGATTCCTAGTTTGTTTTCTTTACCTTGTTTGGCTGTTTTACTTAGGATTGAAACATCTGAAGTCTGAGTAAGAACTTGGGGTAAAAAATGCCAGCCCCTAGTTATGCCACAAGGGGGATTTGGAATTAGGTCATTTGGTGGGTATGTTTTTACTTGTCTGATATTTGCTTGCTTTCTCAAAGCCAGGCAGGCATCCACGTCAGCTTGTTGACAGTAGTAACCAAGAAAGAGAGTCCCTGCTTACAAAACATTTACCTTCCTCTGTGTGTGTGTGTGTGTGTGTGTGTGTGTGTGTGTGCGTGCGCGCGCGCGTATGTGTGTGGCAGGGAGGCAGATTGAAAACTGTTGACATATAAACCACATAGCACAGAACAAGAGTTGCCGAGAACACAGGCAAAGCAGCAGAGTAATAGAGAATTTGAGATTAGCCAGTGGAGGAAACTTGACCTAGTGGAAGTGATATTTGAGCTGAGCGCTGAATAATGATCTAACCGTAATGAGACCAAGAAGGCTTGCCACCCATTCTTCACTTGCAGGTTTAAATGACCCTCGGAACGAAAATGCAAAGAAACAGAGCATGGAGCAACTATTTACCCCAGTCGCCTTTGTTCCTCCTTTCTTCTTTCTTGGGTTTTCTTCATGGAAATGAAAACATAGCCATTTCCGGGAGGAAGTCTGGCAGAGGTTTCCCTTAAAAAAATCTGAGATCTAATAATAAGGTTTCATCACTTCATATGGGCACAGAGACCACATCGTTCCAGATACGTGTTTTTTCTTCAGATGATTTTTTTTTTGACAGACTGAGACAAAAGTGGTTAAAAGAGTAACTAAACACTGGTAGATGTTTTGTGGTGAAAAGATGTTGGTGAAGTAAGCATGTAGACAATTCAGGCCAGACTACATCAGTCCTAGAAGACAGGTCTTGTCTTCAGTGCTTCTCCACACTCACCCTGGAGCTTGTTGTTATTTGGTCTTTGTTTTGTTTTGCTTTGTTGTTTTTGGATCACACCCAGTGATGCTCAGGGGTTACTCCTGGCTATGTGCTCAGAAATCACTCCTGGCTTGGGGGACCATATGGGTCAGTTGCAGCAAGGCAAATGACCTACCACTGTGCTATCACTCCGGCCTCATTATTTGTCTTTTGGCACAGTTAAAGGCTGCATCTGGGAAGGCCAGAACCATGGAGAAGCAGAAATCTGAACTTGCATGTTTGGAGACAGGGAGAAGCCTCTGAGCAAGAAAGGATGCATGCACAAGCTCAGGAGCCCCAAGCCTTTCATGGTTGAGGATTCTAGCCCCCCCCCACCCCCCCATCTCCCCAGTCTGTCCAGTGGGTGGGGCAAGAGAGCTTACCTACCCCACAGACGAGTATGGGAGGTTGCTGGCATGCCCTCTTACAAATCTGTCCACTTCTGGTCAAGACTGCCCTTTCCCCTGGCTTCCTAGGACTGTGAGAAGGATGTATAGAGATGGGCAGTAGCAGAGCAGACTGGTAGATTTCCCATCAGGCAAAGATTCTCCCAGAGAGCCTGAAGTTGGAATAAGGATTGCTTCTCCGTCTCACTGTACAGCTCTTCTTCTTGTCTCCCTCAACTCTACTTGCATACCTGTAGTGTTTCTTTATTGTCCAAAGAGATAACTGGCCTGCTTTGAATGAGTAAGAAGATAAGATCAGTTCTTTCTCCCTACCTAACCAATGTTCTCTCCTGTATAGGCCCAGACATGCTGTTCTCCAGATAAATAGATACAAGGAATGACAAATGAATGGGAGTGGATGGATGGATGAATGGACAGACTAAAGGAACAACGAACCAATAGGCAGATGATTCATTCATATATACTGATGGAAGGGGTGGGGGGAAGAGAAGGATAAAAGGAAAGCTAAATGTGTAAAATAATAAAGTTGGAAAAATCTAGTTCTTCATTATCTTTCTTTTTCTTTCTTTCTCCTTTCTTTTTCTTCTTTCTTTTTCTTTCTTTCTTTTTTAGTTTGAGGTCACACCCAATGGCGCTCAGGGGTTACTCCTGGATCTGTTCTCAGAAATCTCTCCTGGCTGGCTCAGGGGACCATACGGGATGCTGGGAATTGAACCACAATCGGTCCTGGTTTGGGCTGAATGCAAGGCAAATGCCCTGCCATTGTGCTATCTCTCCAGCCCCTCGTTCTTCATTATTTTCTAACAGTAGATTTTTAAACTGTGCTTTTTAATCCCATTCCCAAGTGATCATTTAATCCTCCTATGCCCCCCCTCACAATTCCTTTTCTTGGCTTTGTTTTTTAGATGAGATCACAGCTAGCTTTCGTCGATTTGGCCCTTTGATTGTGGACTGGCCCCACAAAGCAGAGAGCAAATCCTACTTCCCTCCTAAAGGTAATTCCCCCAAGATCCAACACATGGAGTCCAAGTCTTGCTCCTTTGTTTCATGTTTCTCTTTTACATGAATGTTTCCCCTGGCTGGAAAATTTTCTGACCTGACTATATTTTCCCACATGATCTTTAAAATGCCCCACCCCTGCCCTGCTAATATAATCATGTCATTTCAGAATGAAATTTCACTTTACAAGGAGTCAACAGATTCTTTCTACCTGAATTGATCTCCCAATCTGATCATACTTTGGGCAGGGGCATTATCTAATTTTTCTCTTCTTGTCCTTTGAAGAATTACCTTTAAAATTAATCATAATAACAACACACCCCTCTTTTCTTTTGTCAGGCTATGCATTCCTGCTATTTCAAGATGAAAGTTCAGTCCAGGCTCTCATTGATGCATGTATTGAGGAAGATGGCAAACTCTACCTGTGTGTCTCCAGTCCCACGATCAAAGATAAGCCAGTAAGTGTAGTGCAGCCAGCCAGTACTTCCAAGTATCCTCTCTATTTGAAACCCACAAATCGTTGGCCTATTTATAAGCAAAAACAGAAGAAAGCAGTTGCAGCATTAAGCCTCAGCTCCTCTTATTATTCACTCTTATTTGTGCACAGTTGTTCTGAATTTGGTTTGTTTTGGGGTTTAGGGACCACACCTGACAGTGCTCAGTGATTTACTTCTAGTTCTTTGCTCAGGGATATCTCCTTTTAGAGTTTGAGGGACCCTATTCCATTCTAGTGATTGAATCAGGATCAGTTCCTTATACTATACTATACTATACTATACTATACTATACTATACTATACTATACTATACTATACTATACTATACTATACTATACTATACTAATCTTCCTATCCCCTTAGCATTGAGTTTTTGATGAAGGTAAATAGTAATAGATCTGAACTATTATTGACTGATGGCTCTCGATGAAATGGCAGAGTATCCTCTGATTATTCAAATCACAAATGAGATATGTGTTTTCTTCCTCAGTTTGATCAGTGTTTTCCCAAGTTCTGTCTTAGTTGTCTGCCCCTGGGACTTTCCCAAAGGAAATTCAATTGTTTCCAGAGATGCCCAATGCAGTTTTTTCTTTTGGGGGGAAATTTTTTAATTATTAAATTTAATCTTTAGGAATAGTAACAATCTGTTCGGATGAATTTGGTCAATCAACAATGTTTGATTGTTCAGAAAGCATATAAGGATGCCTGGTGCCGATAGAGTCCTGAATGGACTCAGCTCACACAAGAATTTGTGGTTCCTCTTTTGGAGTTGTCCTGAATGTCCTAGTCTAGACTCTTCTATTTGACTCCATGTGTTGGCCAGCCCCCAAAGGGGTTAAAATTTGGGGGGCTCTCTCCTTTCTTAGACCTTTGTTGGTGTGGAGACTGGAATGACTCCACTCTAAACAGTTCCTTCTCTGGGGCATTTGTGACAATAACTGTAACCAGTTCAAATGAAGTATGAGTGAAGCAGGGAGAGAGAGCACAGGGAATGCCCAGTTGCTTTCCTTGTATACAGCCAATCTTATTTCAATCTTTGGTACACCGAGTAGGATCCCCAAACACTACCATTCGTGGCCCCAAACCAAACAAGATGGTACCTAGGTTCTAGGTTAAGTTCATGTATGCACCAAAATGCTGTATCATCCAACAATGTTTTGAGCTGCAGAGATATTACCTAGAAGTAGGGTACTTATCTTGTGTATGGCCAACCCAAGTTCAATTGCCAGCACCACATAGGGTCCCCTGATCCCAGCCAGGTGCGACTCGAAAACCAAAGTAAATACACTCCCCCCCCCCACACACATACGAAATTCTATTGTGTGACCAGAAAGATGGTACAAGAGGGGAGGCACTTGCCTGGCACGTGGCTGGTAACTCTGGTTTGATCCCTGGTACTATGTATGGTTCTCTAAGCACTGTCAGGGTGAATCAGGTGTAACCCCCAAACAAGACCAAGAACAATCCCCCACCCCAAGTGTACTGTAGAACTCACCAATAAGAACATCTTTAGTGATTTGGCTCTTAACAGGCACTGCAATGGAATTTTCCACTTTGGTTCAGTTTCTATGAACTAATGAAATAAAGACTTGGGGTTCACTGTGTTAACATCTTCCTTATTTTAAATCATTTGTTGATTTGACATGGTGGGGGTGATTGCACAGTACTTTGAAACTGCCTTCTTGAAAATGAGCCATTTTTGCGTACACCCTCCTAGGTCCAGATTCGGCCTTGGAATCTCAGCGACAGTGACTTTGTAATGGATGGTTCCCAACCTCTTGACCCCCGGAAAACTATATTTGTCGGTGGTGTACCTCGACCTCTGCGAGCTGGTATGACGAAGCAGCCCCAAATTCCCTTTTTATCTTGAACTAGAAGAACTGTCTCTTACCAGGTTTTCTTGTGAAATGTGGGATTCTATCGTCTTAGTGTGCGATTTCTTGAACTGAAATGAGTAAGTTTGAATTCCTGTATTCTCCAACGATGAGAGTCAGATAGGCAGATGCTCTCATGCTCCCTATTCTCATCTGTCAAACAGTCAAACAGTTCAAGCTGTTCAGGGGCCCAATGAGGTAACAACGCAGAGTTCTTAGTACTGACACTCTTGGTGCTGTGGCCATCAGCCTTCTCATTGCCCCTTCCTCAGATTCCCTGTGGAGAGGCTCAGTGTTTCATTCTCGTGTCCTCATATGCTTCCCAGAGTCTCCTGTATTGCAGTTGCCTCTCTACCCCCGACAGGGCCTCATCTATCAAAAGTAGTACTTAGAGAAGAAATTGCACCCCCACTTTCCATATTAGAGCTTGAAGAATACAAGTGAGAACAGAGAGTGAACAAGCGTGCTATTGGCGCATATACCGGGAAAGACCATCTATTCATTACTTTTTATCTGGAAAACGGTGAATGCCAGGCTCTGTAACAGGGATTTTTATAGTGACAAGCCAGAGGATGCCCTCAGGGAACCTCCCAATTCACTGACCATTGAAATCGCTTTCTCTGATCATTTCATATTACAGCATACATTACTACATAGTTATACATACATATATAGTTACGAATGGGTAACTATGGTGCAATACAACATTAGAGCAGATTGGCCAGAGGTCTAAACCCAGGTGAGACTTTAATTTCTCACCTTTGGCAAATGATCCGCTATAACATGTCTTGGTTAACCTAGGAAATTGCTTCCTACCTCCAGTTTTCTTCCTATATAAAGATTCGAGGGGTCGGGGGAGCATTTCGAGATTGAAACAACAGTCGAGGTGTTAAGGCTCTTGTCTTGCTTGCAACTGACTCGATTGAAGCCCCATATGTTCCCCTAAGCCAGTGCTTCTCAATTATTTTCTGTCATGCCCCCTAGGAAGAAGAAAATATTTTGCCCCGCCTGTGTGACTGTAAATAGTATCTTTATTAAAAAAACTTTAACCTGCAAAACAAAGATATATAAAATAATTTGAGCTAATTTTTTAATCAGAGGTGATGTCTGGATGAATGGCTATGATGAGCACCTTTTGCCATGCATAGCTTTTCGAAGTGGGTTTGAAGCAGGACACAGCAACTCTCAGCTCCAGAGACATACAGAGACATAAACACTGGGCTTAGCTTATCATGACAGTGTTTGCTGAGGTCAAATGCACCCCCCCTTATGGAGCCTCGTAACCCCCCTGGGGGATGCACCCCACTATTTGCAAACCACTGCCCTAAGCACCAACAGAGATCACTCCTGAGCACAAAGCCAGAAAAGTATTACTTGAGGACTCTCAAGTGTGGCCCCAAAATTTAAAAAGAATTAAAAATGTAAAGATCAGAACTTAGATCTATCCTAACTGGTGAGTTTCTTCTCCTTTCCTTTCTACTTCCAAAAAGAAAAAAAAAAAAAGAAAAATCTAATTATCAGTATGAGCATATATAAAACAACTCTAGGTCCTTCATCACTAAAAGATGAAAGATAATTCTAGTGGACAGCTGATTGTAAGAAGTTTTATTTTTGGTTACTGTGATAGTGACAGGGGCTCAGGTTACCAAGTGGCTCCATTTCTAAGAAGCCTTTGGTGGGCCCAAAGGAAGTTTTCTGTATCCTTATTATCCCTTTCCCCTTCAGTGGAGCTGGCCATGATCATGGATCGACTGTATGGAGGTGTGTGCTATGCTGGGATTGATACTGACCCCGAGCTGAAGTACCCCAAAGGAGCTGGGCGAGTTGCCTTCTCTAATCAACAGAGTTACATAGCTGCTATCAGCGCCCGCTTTGTTCAGCTGCAGCACGGAGAGATAGATAAACGGGTAAGTGTTCGATGGTCTCTGGAATGTTCTTGAAAGGACCTTCTAAGTTTGTCATTGGTTAAGACTGGAACGGGGAGGGGATTTTATATGACAAATGGCCAACAGTTTAAATAGCCAACATTTTGACCTAGGGGATCAATAAGATCTATGCCCTCTCATTAATCTTGGGATTCCCTCTAATATCTACTGTCTCTCAGTGGTTTGAGTAGACTAGGAAGAAGCTCAGTTCATTTTGCTTGAGTCAGTTTGATCTGTCTTCAGCTATTACCTCTATCCATTCATTTAATTAATATTCACTACGTCCTTTGTACTCTGGTACAACAAACATATATAAACATGGGTGCCCGAGTGCTCCTGACCTTTTGTTGATCTTTTCCTAAATATCCTAAATACCTCAGCCAGCTCTGTATAAAAGATGATAAAATCAGTTCACTTGAAGGCTGCATGTCTTAGACATATTCCTTCTTCAGTAGGAGAAATCAAGTGTACTCTGTTTTCCTAAGGCTGAAGAAGAACCTCAACAAGGGCTTTTGTTATTCATGTTGTTGACACTACTACTTTGTTTTGTATCACATAGATTCTATAATTCAGTGACATCTCTTAGTTGTCAGCAGTGTAGTTGAGAAATGTTTAGATTCCATTAGCAGTGGAGAAAGGGGGCAAGATCATTTGCAGGGGCAGTCACATGTCAAAGTGGTGTTTCACTTGCATCCAAAAGAGTATCTATTCCCAGGTGCTCAGTCCTGTCTTCCACAGCTTTGTTTACACGTGCAGCTCAAAATGGACAGTCTTCATCAGGAATTCAGACTCCATGGAGCCAGATTGATATACAGTGGGGAAGGGTTCTTTCCTTGTACATTGTGAGGCTCATTGACGCTGACAAACTACACTTGAATGAAACTGCCTCACGGCATTTCATATGCCCAGCAAACCCGGCTTGCTATTAGGCACCCAGATGTGCGTGAAAACTAGGAACTGGCCTTATGAAAATACTGAAAGCTGGCAGCATCCCAGATTTCAACTGCCTTTCCTCTGCCTGTAATATTGAAATGCTCTTTGGTGGCCCTTGGAAACTCTTCATTTTATCTAAATTTGAATTCCACTAAGGACTAGAATCCAGCTTTTCCCACTCAGAGCATCCATGACTTTGTGTTTTAGAAAATTCACTTGGGGTGAGTGGGGCCTTCATCTCAGAACATTTTAGGTTTAGCATTAGTCTATTCCAGTGCTCCTCAAACTACAGCCCGCAGGCCACATATTGTATTTGTTCCCATTTTGTTTCTTCACATCAAAATAAGATGATGTATGCAGTGTGCATAGGAATTTGTTGGTGATTTTTGTTTTTACTATAGTCTGGCCCTCCAATGGTCTGAGGGACAGTGAACTGGGCCCCTGTTTAAAAAGTTTGAGGACCCCTGGTCTATTCTATCACCCAGTCATTTCCAGAAGAGTCCTTTTTCCCTTTGTAACATGTTTGTTTTATAAGCCCCTCACCCCCCCAAAAAGGGTAGAAGGTGTGGGAAAAGCATAACAAATTCTTCAAAGAAGGATTATCTTCCAATCCAAGAATTATTGCGTTGGGACTGTAAAGATAGAACATATGCCTTGGATATGACCAACCTACATTCAATCCCGGTACCTCATGGGGCCCCCTAACACTTCAGAGCGTGGCCCCATCTCCCCACACTCCCCCCATAAAAGAATCATTGCTTCCTATGGTGCAGACCCACCCCCAGTTCTATTCAACCTGTCAGTGAGGAGAAGAAATAGATTCTGCACAGATTATAGGTTCCCAACAGCTGTTGCAAGACAATCACGATCCTTCTCTTCTCTTTCATTCTTAGGTGGAAGTCAAGCCATATGTCCTGGACGACCAGCTGTGCGACGAGTGTCAGGGGGCTCGCTGCGGAGGAAAGTTTGCTCCGTTTTTCTGTGCTAATGTCACCTGCCTCCAGTATTATTGTGAATATTGCTGGGCCGCTATCCATTCTCGGGCAGGCAGAGAGTTCCACAAGCCCCTGGTGAAGGAAGGTGGCGACCGTCCTCGGCATATTTCCTTCCGCTGGAACTGACCGGAGGAGAAGCCCTGTGCTCATCCTCAGGCCTCCCAAGTCAGCGTCCTCTTCTGTTAATGCTGACCCTCCTTCCTCGCCCTCGCCACGCTGGCATGCCCTCTTGGTCACCATCCATAACTTACCAGTAGTAGAATGCAACGAATAACCTATACTATAGGTGTTTTGTAGATTCTCATGTCCCCAAAACCAATAGCTAGGAACCCCTTTCAAGAGGGCCATCATGTTGCACCAAGTTGGGTTCTCTTGTTTTGCTGGAGACCAAGAGAAGCCCAACTTCCAGCAACATTTCTACAGAGGAGAGACAGAGAATTATTGAAAGAGAAATGAAACGATAGAATATTTTGGGTTTTTTAATTAAATTATTGTTAATAATATAACATAGAAGAATACTTTTATTAAAATAGCCTTGCACCAAGAACACTATCATTCTATCCTGACACAACCCTGCCCCCCCCCCAGGAACTGCTTTTTCTTTTTTCTGTTTTTTTTTTTTCTGTTCTTTCATCATCTTTCTGACCTCTCTTAACTACTCCACCTCCCTTTGTATTCTTTTCACGGCAGTGGAGGAAGTTAACAATTATTAACAGGAAAACGCATATTTAATACATGAGCAAGAGTGAAGCAACATTCTAAGGACTCTGAAGGTTTTTCTGGAGGCTGAATAGTGTTCCTTCCGGCCTCCCAAGTTACTACCACCTCTGAAAAGAAAAGAACTAAATAGGAACATAAGCAGAGCTGGGTTTACTTTCTCTTTAAACCATGTTGTAAATGTAGAATGTAAAAATAGAGTAATAATAAAATAAAAGGGGGTGAATGTACTACTGAATAAGGTGGACAGTAGTATTACTGTATTACCGATTCCTTTTGAAACTTACTTATTGGGTCACAGCCCCAAGAAAACCTACCAAAGCTAGAATTCACGCCAGCTGGTGGGAAAACAAGCATTTCCTCTCCCTAAGAACAAACGCAGATTTTTATTTTCGGTGTGCTCTAGGAACTCTGTAGCCGAATTTACATAGTAACACTCATCTGCTGACAGCCTTTGCTCTCCATTTTGACATTACAAAGGAAAAGAAAACCGAGCTAGAGATACCTCAAAGATGAATCACTTTTGATTTTGTTCACAAACAAGACAAAACAAAAAGTACCAATTGGCTACTAATTTGCTTTTTTCTGATTTCAAGTCACTTTGGGGAATCCTGTAATTTAGTTGTAACATAGCAAATGAAAAAAAAAACTTAAAAAAAGTTAAGTAGTTGCAAAGTGTTTTGCACCGTTGAACTAAGTAACTGTGTAAATCTGTGCAAAGGTACGTATGTTTATCTTACTCTTCCTATAAAATAAGAGAACATTACAGTTTCAGAACTTAGCATGGGACATAGACAGTGTTTGAAGTGCCAACTTCACCAAGTAATGCATGTTTTATTATAAATAAAATTCTAGCTTGGACAGGCGTTATTATGTGTTGAACAGTATGCTTCAGGAGTGAATTTTAAGATAGTCTCTTGAAGCTCTGGTCATGGAAAATAACCATTCTTTTCATTGACATTCTCTTACTCAAATGCCCCATCCACCAGGAAAAGGATTATTAGTGGTGTGCAAACCCCCCCCCCAAAAAAAAAAAAAACTCCGGTGGCACTCTTGCTAGGTGTCCTACCTGCCTGCACCAACCAAAGACTCACCCCAGCACCACCCAGGAACTGCCTGGCCAATGCCCTGGCCCTGATTGACTTCACTCTGGGCAGGGCAGGCTTTTATTTAATGAATCACGGGCTTTAATGAACTCCAAAGGTCAAAATGGAGACATTTGCTGTCCAGTCGTCCAGCTTAGCAAGGGAGCTGCTCTCTATCCCTGGGAATCCCTGCAAATGTTCAAAGTTAGTCCTATGGGACTGGGCAGGGGCGAGGGGAGGCAATTTCCTCTGTGTAGCTGGTCAGGAATCTTTTTCTTTTTTTTCTTTCCTTTCTGAACTCTATTCCTTCTCACTGGAGTGTTCATTTGCCTCTTTTTTATTCTTTGCGATGCTTGTACGTGGTTTGGGGTGTGCTGTTGTGCTGGGCCTACGCAGTGAACAGGTGTGTGGAGTTAACCAGAAATAACACTGAGAACTAGCTTTGAATAATCATTTCTCCCTTTGTACATGACCTGCTGAATTTCGGTACAGTGTTTTGTAGCTAACTTATTTTGTCATGCACATAATGTATATTTGTTATGCACTACTTTTGTATATCTTGTTTTTCCAACAGTGAACATTTTTAGGCACACTTTTCACTGACGGGATATCTCTTTATGCAATACCTCAATTTTTCATATTGCAAAGAGTAGCTTTTTGTACTTTTATTACTGAGAGATCTTCATATACTTCATTTTTTAATATAAATAATTTTAATAAATTTTATTTTCTTATATTCTGCTTTTTATACATTTCAGTGCTCTGCATACATTTTAAATTATGGATGTCGTGCACTGGCAATGCTATTTTAGGATCTGCAGAGAAGAGAAAGCATGTTGCTTCATTCTTCCCCAGCACCACTCTCGGTGTCCCTAGCATTTAAGAAATAGTCTTATGTGAAGTCACAAATTAATGAGGAAAAAACAAATTCACATGAAAATGACAGATAACACTGTACTTCCTAAATAAAAGCAAAATACACACATACACACACACACACATACACACACAGACACACAGAAAACCAAGGGAAAAAAATGCATAATAAGCCTAGGGTAGAAATTTAAAAGAACAAAATTATCTACAGCTTCTTACTAGGTTTTTAAAATGATTCATAATGCAGACATTTTTGGTGAATGTTTAGCCATTTTTAATATTAATAAATTGATGTTAAGTGTTTAATTTCAAGATGTCTGCCCTTTTAAATTATATAGAAAGAAAAAAAAAGCCTGCCGTGGGACAGGTGTGTGATGTTAGTATGCATGACTAATGTAAGAAATTGTTATTCTACTAATATTTACTCGTGATTGTGTGGCAAGCGTGTTTACAGATTATTTGATTACACTTCAATTTACAGGGCATAAACAATTATTATCTATTACTCTGAACTTTGATTGATTACATGTCCTTCAAATTACATGGGATTATTGTGGGGAGTTACCATGTAACTCCAAACATAAGTAACATGTAATTAGTTTACAGATTTTAGGGTATCACTTCAATTTCCCAAGCATGTGGTTCGAGCACACTAGCATGGCACTAGCCATGTACTTACAATGTAGTTACAGAGTAATTACATGGTTATTTTTGCAATGTAAAATAAAGTGTTTCTGATTATTTTCTATGTAAAAGAGCCCTTTCCTCTTCCTTCCTTCTGCCCTCCCAACCCCTGCTTTGGTATAATATATATACTTCTCCATACACAGAGCTCTGCAGAATGCAAATAAAACTTGCAGTGAATGAATTTCGCATTTTATGAGAGTGCTGTTGGAAAGACTTGATTGATAATTCACCCCTTTTGTTTCGAAGAGTTGAATCTTCTGTTCAAAGGTGATTTAAAACTTGAATGTGATGAATTGTGGCAAGTTAACTTCAAGTTATGTGCAATACTTATTTCAAACTTTTGAAAGATCTTTGCAGTGTGATTCTTTGTTTTTAATTGCAGACATTTAAAAATGTCGTTTTCTACTGTTAAGAGTAATCCTCTTTCTTGCTGGTGTTTCTAAAGAAAAGAATCAGAAATCAATCTTTCTACTAATGTAAATTTGAGATTATTTTTAAAAATGGAATAAAAGAGGTTTTGGTCATTTGCTTTATTTTATTATCTTATTTTAAAGCTACTGTGATTGATAGCATTGTAAGAATTGGGACAATATCGTATTCAACTGTTTATTTTTTATATTTTTAAAATTTAAAGTATAATTAGTTTTTATAATTTTCATCAGATTTTTGTTATATTTTTTGGAAGTGAAACTTTTAGCCAGTGGATGTCTAGTTTTTACTAATCCCTAATGTTTTTTTCCCCCGTGTATTGCTCACATTATCAGAAGGAAAAGTTATTTAAGTTTGTCAGTTAATTGTACTACTTGGCTGAATTTCCATATAGTTTTTACTGTGTATGGGGAGGTTGTAGTATTTATTATAGCATTTTAAATAAGGGTAACTCATTTTTTATTAAAGTCATTTTCACCTTAAGTTCCTATTTTTGTATGTTCTACTCTTAAGTTATATAACACAGTTCCTTTTTTTAAAAGAGTTCATTTGTTGAAGTGCTAGTGGAAAATTAATGTTATTAAATAGTTTGCAAATGACTATTTATACCAGTATGCATATAATTTTTAAATATTTGTAATGTGAGATGTTGAATGAATAAAACTTTTAACTCTGCTCTCTTTTAATAGACTTATTTCATATTCCTCTAAGTCATTGATGTTTCCACTGTGGCATGTGGAATGTGGCATGTCAAAGATATTGGGGATCTGGAGAGATATAGAAGTAAAGGCACTTAACCCAGCATGCATACCATCCTTGGTACCACATAAGGCCCTTTCAATACTGCCAGAGTAAGCCCTAGGCACTGCCAGGTGTGGCTTAAAAACACACAAAAATGAGGGCCAATCAGAGTCAGATGGGCCCAGGCTCAAAGGGGTGGGGAGGGGAATGGGGATAATATAATTCTGGGGCTTTCTTTCTGCAAAATATGCACACTGCCTTGGGGTGGGGGGCACACCGGTGATGCTCAGAGGTTACTTCCGGCTCCGTGTTCAGAAATCGCTCCTGGCTTGGGGGCGGGGGGGGGGACCATACGGGACGCAGGGGATAGAACCAGATCCATCTGGGTCTGCAGTGTGCAAGGCAAACGCCCTACCGCTGTGCTGTAGCTTCGCCCGCCCCCTCCCCACCCACCTCTCAACTGCCTTTAGAGCCATCTCCCTGATCCTGCCTGGCTTTCCTATCATTTCCATTCTTCGAAAATGTGCCTTTTCGGCCAACCCCAAACACTTGCTTCCCCCATGCTCTAGGAACTACAATCTCTGAAATTCAATGCGGATAATTTAGAAAATAGTTATTTGTGGCCACTAGTAAGTCTTATCAAGCAGCCCTCCTATGGTGATTCTTAGTAGAGAACAATGTTTGGGCAAGCTTGAGAGGAAGGGAGGGAATTGGTGGGGGGGGAGAAGGAAGGAGAGAAAAGAAGAAGAGGTGAGTGAGTGAATAGAGGGGTAGGTGAGTGGATGAAAGATAAACAGATAAATTTATCTGAGATTAAAGAAAACCCTCTCCGAGGAGATTGATTTCCTTCTCCAGAATTGCAACTGAGCAGTATGTTTGCTATAGAAGTCAAACTATTTCTCATGCTTCTCTTCCTTTGAGACACTGCACCGTCTACTCTTACAAAAATAGTCCCAAGATCCAAAGAAGCTGCAGGAGAAGGTGAATTTAAAAAAAAAAAAAAAAAAGTACTTGATTATTGTGCTTCTGGTCTGAGATGTCAGCATTAGAATAGATTTCTGCAGGGAATTTATAGTCCTACTTTGTATGTGAGTGCACACTTGTGTGTGTATGGACTTTTTTTTGGCGGGGGGGGGGGAGTGGGGAGATCCATTTACCATTTTTAGAGCACTGGAGTTCTGCAACGTTCAACTTTGATTGTTGCCGCAGCCTGAACAGCTGTTCTGAACAGATGTGACGCTTGAGTGCCTGCAAGCACCCATTTAGATTGCTTGCACATGCCTTGACAGCACTAAATCTCCTTCGGAGGGAGACGTGAAGGCCATAGCCATGGGGCCATCATCAGCAACTCGCTTTTTTTTTTTTTTTTTTCTTGCTAGTTGAAGAATTTAAAGATGACAAAGACCCACTGAGACAGGAACATGTGGGAGGACTCTAGTGGCTCTCAGATTGTCCCAGAAGTGTCCTAAAACTCGAGAACAGCATCCTGCCCAGGGGAGTGTGAGGGCAGAGGCAGGGAGAATTTGGAGGAAGGGTGAAGATAGTCAGGATAGGGGCAGAGAAGGGAAATGATTCTATCAGAGGGCATTGTGTGCCAAAGGCCAGTAGGATCTCCTTTTGTGTGTGTGTGTGGTTTTTTTTTTTTTGGGGGGGGTCATACCCGGCAGTGCTCAGGGGTTACTCCTGGCTCCATGCTCAGAAATGGCTCCTGGCAGGCACGGGGGACCATATGGGGCACCGGGATTCGAACCGATGACCTTTCGCAAGAAAGGCAAACGCCTTCCCTCCATGCTATCTCCCGGGCGGCCTGCTGCCACCTGCTGGCCCCGGGGCGCCTAGGCCCCGCCCCCTCGGGGCGGAGCCAGTCCGTCAAGCCCCACCCCTCGGGGAAGCGCCCGCCCACCCGCGACGACCCTATTGGTCGGGCCCGTTCTCCGTCCGCGTTCTCCTCAGGCGTGCGCCCGCCCCCACGCACGGGGGCGGCGCCCGGGCACTGGCACCGCGCATGCGCGTGTCGGCGGTCAGGCCGGACTGGAGCGTCCTCCCGCGGGCGGGCGGGCGTGCGTCGCCTCAGCCAGCTGCTCCGCCTCCTTCCCTCTCCCTCGTCTCCGCCGAGGATGGCGGCCGCGCGCCGGTCGCAGGAGCGCCGCGCCACGCGCTACGTCTACGTGGCCCGCTTCGGCTCGCACCGCTGCGGCAGCGTGCTGCAGCTGGGCGCCCGGCGGAAAGCCTGGAGCCCGGGAGAGCCGCGGGCAGCGGCGACGGCCGGCGGCGAGAAGCCTCCGCAGGGGAGCCGGGCCGGCCCTCTGCCGGCGTCTGCAGCAGGTGCCCGCCCGCTCCTCGGGCCCGTTGGCCTGGCCCCGCCCCCGCCGGCAGCCCATTGGCCGGCGGGAGGGCGGAAGCCCCAGTCTCGCCCCCGCCAGGCCAGACCCCGCCCCTGCCGGCAGCCCATTGGCCGGCGGGAGGGCGGAAGTCCAAGTCCCGGCCCCGCCCCCGCAGGCAGCCCATTGGTCGGCGGGAGGGCGGAAGTTCCAGCCCGGCGTTCGCTTCGCTTCCGGGGCGCCCCGGAGAGCCTGGGAAGTGCGAGTGAAGGTCGAGGGACTTGAGTTCCGCTTCTCTCCTGCGTCCGGTCGGTCGCAGAGCTCGCGTGCTCTCCCCTCCAAGACAGTCTAGGGTCCGAGAGCTAGTCCTGGGGATTAGGCACTTAGCCTAAACCCCACCCCAGTACCGCACAGGGTGCGCCTCAGCACCCCCACCAGGCGTGATCCCCGAGCAGAGCCAGGAATAAGCTGCGTATGATCCCCAAAACTAGGACGTTTGGGGCTGAGCGAGATAGCACAGTGGTTAGAGGACGTGTCTGCTGTGTGCTCCCTCCACTGAGGCCATGCAAGGCGCCGCTCACTCCCCGGGGCTCAGGGAGGTGCCAGGGCAGCTGAACCCCTGACAAGATGCACTCCATCAGAGTTAGGCCTTGAACCTCACCTCTCAGTGGCCGCCACTGGGGATGAAAGAGAAGAAAACAAACCAAATGCCTTTCCAGTTGTCCAGTCTGCTTCGATGTCAAATGCTTTGCCTCTAGTTAGCCGCTCTCTGATTGCAAGCCCATGGATCCAAATGTATGCAAACCACACATTAGCTCCAACTAGTTAGCTGTTCTCTAATTGCAAGCCCATGACTCCAAATGTATGCAAACCACACATTGCCTCCCCAAAGCCGTTATTTAGGTGTCATTGGCTTATCTTGTTTGCTTGGTTTTGGGGCCCGCACCCGGCAGTGCTTAAGGGTTACTCCTGAAATGATTCAGAAATTACTCCCAGCAGGCTCAGGCGATCAAACCCAGATGGGCCACATGCAAGGCAAAAACAAACACCCTACCCGTTATGCTCTCACTCTGGTCCCCAGGCATACCTTGTTTTGAGAAGGTTTGACAAAGTTATGTGCCCGGTCGGCACTCTTCAACCCCCACCCCATTAAGCAGTAGACTCCTACATCCCTATCATGGGGCCTAGCCATCTGTCTGGACTTACATTTAATTAAATTGCTTTCGTTTTGGCCACACCTAGCTATGCTCAGGGTTGACTCCTGGTTCTGTGCTCAGGGATCACTCCTTGTGGCCACGAGACCACATATGTTGCTGTGGATAGTTTGGTGTGCAAAGAAAATGCCTTCACCACAGTACTATCTCTCTCCCCTTGCCTCTGCTTTTAAAATGAGCTTTATTAGTATCCTGAGGCACGACCAGGTTTGATACTTACTTAAGTCAGTTAATTCTTTATATTCTGTTTTGGGTTTGGAGGCCACACCTGATGGTGCTCAGGGACTGCTCCATGCTCTAGTGGCACTTAGCAGTCTCAGGAGACCATATGCTACCTTAACTTTAATTTGGGTCTCTTGCACACAAAGCATGTGCTCAGTCCTTTAGCTATTTCCCCATCTCCATTGGATCTTAACTTTCAAATAACAATGTAGTTTTCCTAGACATTTCCTAAAGTTTTGTTTTGTTTCGTTTTTTTTTTGGGGGGGGGGGTTCACACCCAGCAGTGCTCAAGGGTTACTCTTGGCAGGCTCGGGGGACCATATGGGATACGGGGATTTGAACCACCGACCTTCTGCGTGCAAAGCAAACGCCTTACCTCCATGTTATCTCTCCGGCCCCAACATTTCCTAAAATTTTTATCTCTGGTTATTATAGCCCACGATCCCATGAAATTATATAAGCTAATTGGTAAACTGGCATTTAATGATCAAATATGTATCAACAAGTATAAAACTTCCCCAAAAGAATCCAGGGGACCATTTCTTTTGGGGGGCGGCTCACACCAGGAAGTTCTCAGGGGTTACTCCTGGCTCTGTGCTCAGAAATCACTCCTGGCAGGCTCAAGGGACCATATGGGATGCCGAGGATCAAACTACATCTCCTGGGTTGGCCATGTGCAAGGCAAACACCCTATCACTGTGCTATCTCTCTGGCCCAAGACAATTTCTAATGGTCTCTGTCTTAGGTCAGTGATTCTTGAAATTATGTCTTGGCCCTGGGATTTTATCTTCTCATTCCTTTTTTTTTAAAATATAATTTTTATTTTGATTGTATTGGCTTACATATTGTTGACAATAATATTATAGGTACATATTTACATAAAATCAAGGGGGTTCCCATCACCGATTTGTCCTCCCCACACCTCCATGTTGGTCCTACCTCCCATATCCTCCTCCCCCCACCCCAGGGCTGATAGTATATGTGGTCCCCTCTGTACCCAGCTTACTACCTAGTAGTCTTGGTCTTGGTGCCTCCCTTATTCCCCCCTCTAACTGGGAGGCAGGACTAGATAGTTCAAGTTATGTGGTTTT
>PVKC010008718.1:0-27714 GCA_004027635.1 Crocidura indochinensis
GAGTTCGGAGGGCAGCAAAGGAAAGATAGACACAAACAGAAGACAAACGTACAGTCCTTTGTAGTTGGCCACTCTAGGCAGGTGTGGATTCGCAGGGATTCCCAGCCTGGTATCGCAAGTAGGGAACCTTGCTTTTCACAGTACTTGAGGCTAGCCGGTTTTCCTTTCTCTTCTTTCTTAATGTGCTCTGCCATGTTTTTATCTCAAGATCATGGCTTTTGTGTGGTGCTTACCTTTATTATTGGAATGCTCACTGGATATTTTATTTTTACTTGACACTCCTTTTTGGACTGCTGGAGGGCTTCTCCATTTTCCCCTTCGCCTCAAACCGAGGATGAGAGCCTCTAGAAGGACTCCACCCATTTTCGGCATATTTGATTTTTACTCCAGTGTATTACTTTTTCCTTCTTCAAACAAAACCATGTAACTTGATCTATCTAGTCCCGACACCCAGATACAGTATGAAATAAGGGAGCTATCAAGACCACACAGGTGTAGGACCACTGAGTAGCGAGTTAGGCACAGAGGAGACCATGTACTCTTGCAGGCCTGGGGCTGAGGGAGGTAGAGTTGGGAGGTAGGATGGGAACGGAGGTGCAGGGAGAACAATTCGGTGATGGGAAACCTCCTGATATTAAGTTAACATGTACCTAAAATATTATTGTCAACAAGAGCTTGTTTTACATGCAAAAAATTGAGGGTGGTAGGAGGACAACTTTGATGGTGGGAATTTCCATGATTCAATATTAATATGTACTTAAAATATTACTGTGAAAGAAATGTAATCCACTTTGCTCAAAATAAAAATTATTATTATTATAAAAAAAAGATTTGAGAAAAATCTATAAAATAGAAGCAGGCAATTATTTTTAGAATTTCCAAGTTCTGGGCTTCAGAAGATGTTCTATGATTTTTTTATTTATAATAAAAGTAACAAAAAGTTACCTAAAGTAATTGGGCATCATCAAATTAAAATGATTTTATATCACAAAAGAAAAAAGTCTTGATAAAAATAGTGTACTAAATGGAAAAATTATTATATAGAATACATCAGATAATTAAAAAATATACATCAGTTGTAAAACCTGAAAATAAATAAGCAAAAAAAAGCCAATAGCCCCAGTAAAAATAGTAAAAGGACATAGGTAAACAGATCCTTCTATAAAAAACATACAGGTTTCATGTATGCAGATGAAAAGGTGTTCAATATCACTAATCAGGAAAATACAAATTAAATTGGCAGTGAGAAAGGAACTTGCACTAGTTTCAGTATTATATAATGAACAAGACTGGACTAAGCTGTAGTTGTTTCACTACAGCCATCAGCGATCCCATGATGATGGGAATGAGAACACACAACTAAGAAACTTTGGATCCACCATAGAAGTGGGACATAATTAATTGAATGCATTTCTTCTTGAAGGCACTTAGCATCAATGGTATGGTCAAGGAAAAATAAATCTTCAATGTTATGACAAGATAAAAGTACTAGAATTTTGGCAACAAGTCAATTTTCTCATTCTAAGAATGAGAAAGACAAGAAAGACATCAGAGCTCAATTTGTTAATTTTACAGCCAAAGCATAATTCTAATTTACTTTTTTCTTGGCTTCTACCAACAGCCAGTGCTAATGGACTTATGGACTTTGGTATAAATGTCCTCTGTTTTTACCAATATGAAACACAATCCTTCTAAAAATTTAAGAGTAGAGTTAATATAAGCCACTTAACTATTAGACACATAAGAAAAAAACATTAAAGGACTAACTTGCAAAGATAATTGCACTACTATGTTCATTTTAAATGGAGATTTACCAGTCATGGACCAAAAAATGTACATGGACAAACAAATGGATAAATAGTAACATGTCTGGAATGAAATACTATGCAGCCATAACAAAAGGAAAAAATCTTGCCTTTCCCAAAAATGTGTAACTAGAACGTATCCTGTTAATAAAGTAAAAAAGACAGATGAACATATACCAAATGACAACTCTTGGACTTTCACTTCAATACTAAAGTTTCTAAGCAATATGCAAAGCTACCATCAAGGTCAAAGGAACAAGTAGACTAGAAGTGATACCAGGACAGTATTTGAGTCTCAAAGACTGTGTTGTTGTAAGGGTTAAGCAAGTATATATCAATAACAGGAATGCTAAAATTATCATAAATACATTCCTAAAACTGTCAAAAATATAATTACAAATATGGTGCTGGAAAATAGCAAAATTATGAAGGAGATGCACAGACCCTGTTTCAATCTTAGCACCATAAGGTTCACAGAGTATTTCTAACTGTAATTTGCTTTCTTTTTTTTGGTGGGTGTCACATCTGGCAGCACTCGGGTTAGTCCTGGCTGTACACTCAGGAATCGCTCCTGGCTGGCTTGGGGGACCATATGGGATGCCTGAATTCGAACCATCATCCTTCTGCATGCAAAGCGAATGCCCTATCTCCATACTATCTCTCTGGCTCTTGGAATATTTTAGACCCTAGTTACTGTAAGGGTAAACTATGTAATGCCTATTGTTCTATGGAACAAACTATCCTCTGGTCCTCATATTGAATCTTAGTCCCTTTCAATTAAATTTTTTCATGTACGTTGAAGCTCAAGCAGTCCTCTTAACATTACATTTGCACCATCACCCTCAATGAAAAGTGTGTCTTTTCCTAGGTTAGCCAAATAAATATTAAAAAACAAGAATCTGGGAGGCATCCCTTTACATAATTTGAAGCTCAATTACAAAGCCTTGGTGATCAAAATAGCATGGTATTAGAAAAAATACAGAGTTTCAGAGCAGTGGGTCAGAATAGAATAGCCAGTCACATAACCTCAAGTACATGGTCAACTACCCTTTGACAAAAGAGTCAAGAATTTTAAATGGAACAAAGACAGTATGTTCAAAAGTTGATATTGGAACAATTGTATAATCACATGTAGAATACCTTACACCTTACACTAAGTCAGTTACAAATGGACTCCGTTTAAAGCCTTAAAGTTTATTGAAGAAAACATAGGCAGAACACTCCAAGACTTAAACATCAAAAAAGTCTTTCATGATAGTGTACCAGTGGTAAGAGCTATAGCAGCAAACCTAAATAAATGGGACTGTATCAAAGTGAAAATTTTCTATATGGTAAAAGAAACATGTGATAAAACTAGAATACAAATTGGGAAACTGATTTTGTACTCAATACATTATATAAGGGGTTATATATAGGATATACAAAATACTACCAAAGGTTAGCTCCACAAAACACTAAAAATCAAAAAATGGAGAGAGGAAATGAACAGAGTCTTCTTTGAGGAAGACCATCAGATGGCCAACAGACACCTGAAAACATGTTCATCATCATTTGTTATTAGGGAAATCCAAGTCATACAATGAAATATCATATTATACCTGCGAGGATGCTACATATTATACATATTGTGTTGTCAGAGTGTGGTAAGAAAATAACTTTCATCCACTACTGGTGGAAATGTTGTCTGGTTCAACCCCTATAGAAAAGTTTGGACAGTTCTAACTAAACTCAAAATTGAGTTGCTATATGACCAAGAACTCCCTCTTTTAGGTATCAATACTCAGGGCAGAAAAGCATTCATCCAAAAGTATGTATGTAATATGTATGAATACCTCTATTCTTTGCAGCCCTCAGTACAATAGCTAAGACTTGGAATCAACCTAGATGTCCAACAACGAAGGAGTAGATCATGAAGGTGTGGTACGTATACTCAATGGAATACTACATATCGGTAAGAAATTATGCAATCATGCAATTTTGAGCAACATAGATGGAACTAGAAGATATTATGTAAATTATGTAAGCCAGAAGAAGGATAAATGCAGAATGATATCACTTATATGTGTTACTTAGAACACAGTAGTAAAACGAGGAGAAAGAATCAAATAAGTGGAAGAAGAGAGACAAAAAACCTTTATTATATTTTGTACTTCTTATAAACTTGCAGTAACATAAATAGCTGTGTAGAGTGAACAGGTGTTCAATCAACTGCTCAGTATAGAGGTCTATAATAATGTTATAATGCTTTTATCCACATAAACAGATGCAAACCAGGGACTCCCACTATAGTGCTTACTATTAGACTGTCTTAGTGTCTTGATTTTATTTTATCTAAAATAACTAGTTTCTTGGTTCTTGGGATTAGGTTGCTCATCTTAATTTTGGAGTTCAGTGCTCTATCATATTACACTCTAAATGTAGTGCTCATTATGGCAATATCTTGACAAAAATACTCTAGTCTAACTATAGCTCCACCCCTGGGTACAGATAACTACCTGAAACCCACCCAGAAATGGGCGGGGCCTTGGGAACTGATATTACCTTTACTTTACCTGCAAGACTCTGCCCATTTCCTGGGAGGGGTCTTGGAAAGGGTATATAAGGCCTTGGTCTAGAAGGATTGGAGGTCTTTGGCTTTTGCCCTTTTGGATCCTTGCCAGCATGTAGGTCAGCGGTAACATGGATGAAAGAAGATGCAGGGCTAGCTAAGGAAAGTATGCATAATTGGTTATGATATAGGCCACACATGTGGTGGCTAGGGCTGAATAAAGATGTTATCTCTCATGAAGCCTGTGTGAGTGAGTCTGATTCTTGCCGCAACCAGACAGCTAATGGGGATTGAAGTCACGTGGCCTGGAATGGCAGACCAAGGCCTTCATCTCCATCCAAGTCCATCCTAAGGCCTGCTTTACAACATCTACCCAATTTTGTTTTATTACACTTGCTGTTATGATCTAATACTTCTGTCCTTACAGACCACTGAAATTGGCAACTGCACAACATAGACTTTTGTTATACACCTTTATCATTATGTATGCTTTTGCATTTTTTACTTCATGTTATTTGCTTTCAGATAAGGAACTTGAATGCCTGAGACATGGCAGATAATACTCCATGTGTAGACTTACAGTGCTCATAATCATATGTCCTAGTATTCTGGACTTTAAAGCTATGATTGTTCATAAATGTTTCATATACAGTCTAACCCCAGAAGCTGTTATTTAGCAAAGTTGACCCTCACCATTGATGCAGTTTCTAGAAATTGGGAAACCTTTTCCTCTGAAATACCAGTCCCATATTTTTAAGCCCTCTGATACATTCCATAAGAGTCAGTTCTTCAACCCTAGCCCACAAATAGATCTCCAATGTTTGTCTCTTTGTGTGTGTGAGTGTTATGTGGACACCTCTAAGTCTATCTAAACTGTATTGTACATAATCCTGACTATATTGTATATAATCTCTGTTATATATAACCCCCCCTCAGTCTACCACCTTAGAAATCCTCTTTTATCCACTCATCCCCTCAACCCTAATCAGTTATATCATCCTATTCAACCCTCTTTACTCTCAGTACTCAACTCCTCAGGAATTAAAACCTTCCCCTGCCCAGAAAGATGCCAGCAAAAGGACTCTCCAAGCTCTCCATATCTATCTAGACACAGGAAGAATTTGAAGCCACCACTACTTCTGACTCATTCTATGTGATCCTTTTTCTGCTACCTTCCCTCACTGTGGACTGTTGCTTGCTACACAATAGAACTGCAAAGATCCCTCATCTTAAAGATATCACCTGGTCCCTGGCTGATGGTTTACTGCCCCTACCCTAATCTATATATATACTTCACCCTAGGGTGAGATCTGGTGATGGCATATTTTATTATTCTTAGTTGGTATTCTTCTCCCACCTTAGGGTGGGTTCTAATTATTGTCAATCAAAGCAGGGGTCTGAGGAGGGCTTTTTGTTTTGTCCCACAACTTGGAGTAACTTGCATTGTAGATTAGTTTTAGGGCATTTGTCTTGCATGTGGCCGACTTGAGATAGACACAAGTTCAATCCCCTACATCCCATATGGTCCACTGAGCCTGCTAGAAACAACTTCTGAGCACAAAGCCAGGAGTAAGCCCTGATCACTATCAGCTGTGACCCCCCCCCAAAAAAAAACACAAAAAAGGGCATTTTGATGGAATTGAAAAATTATCTAGGTTTTTTTTCCTTGTGGTTGCAGTTGAACTTATTAATTTCTCAAATGTTCTTGAATTTTATTCAGAATTAATGGTGATGTTTTATATTTCTACTTACTTGAGAAGTGACATGTTCAATTATTTCTTCCAAATGGATACCAATAATATACCTGCTTTGCAGGTTTATTTCTTTACCAATAAGATTTGTTTGGGTTTATCAAGAAAATCATCAACTAGGTTAACTAAATTTTGAAACTATATACTCTCTTAAAAATAGGAATATCACTTACCAGCTACCTATGAATAAGCGATATAATTAGCAATTTTTTAGTGGATAAACTAGTCTATGTGCAGTCTGGAGTTGAAAGAGAAGATGTATGTCTTTTCTGACAAATTTTTGGTTAAGAAGCAGGGCAGGATGACAAAGAAATAGTTTTAGGTTATCCAGTTTGACATGTGTATCTTGGACATGCAACTTCATGTCAGAAAACAATTTTTCTTTTGTTTTTTAATCTATTTTTGGAGGGGAGCTGCATCTACCTCTGCTGAGGGCCCCCTCCTGGCTCTGCATTCAGAATTCACACCAGGGAGGCTCAGCAGAACATAGTGGCATAGAACATAGAGCATGTAGTGCCAGAGGATCTGCCATCCCCTTTATGGTGCTAGGGATCAAATCCAGGTCAGACCTACACAAGGCAATCTCTATACCAACTGTAATACATCTACTGTTCCATTAATTCGATGTATATATATATATATATATATATATATATATATATATATATATATATAAAACTGTAATTGTTTTCATGGCAACATTGGATACCAATTTTATGCATGAATCTATTTTATGTTCTTAAAATATGTATTCTATTTATAATTTTGTATCTGAGTTTAAGAGATTCAGATGTATAATTATTCATCAGAGAACCCTTTGTAAGTATCTAGGAAAATTACATGTTTTGTCCCCAAAGAATGATTCCCAGTGAAACCTTTGTCTTAGACCTTGCCAAATTTCAGTCCTGTTAGTTTTATTAATCATGTCTGATTACAAATGTGTGGTCACAAAGGGCCACTCATTTATTCATAGAAGGTTTTATATCTCATAATAAATGCTGATAAAAAAGCATTTATGTTAATTCTTTCTTTCAGATTTTCCTTGTGCTTGTCAGATACAGCAGAAAGGGCATGTGCCTTGCATGCAACATGCCCAGGATGGATCTCCAGCCTAGAATGAGTGACTCCTGAGGGCAGAACAAGGATTATGCACTGAGCACCACAAGTATGCAATCCCGTAAATAAATTTAAAAATGTCTATTAAGATTGAGCTGTCATATTGCATCTATTTTATTTCTTTTAAAAGTGATCTTATATCTTTAAGTTTTTAAATAAATATTTTAACTTATATACTGAGTTATAAATGTTATTTAGTTTCAATATACTTTACAAAAGTAACTGTTCATGGCGATAACTGAAAATTTTGAGAGTACAACAATCTCCTAAAAATGGTGTGATAACTTGGAATACATGAATATATTGGATCTATCAGGATTATTTGTTTAACTAAAGACCTATTATCATCCTTTTTTGTGTAAGTATAATTAAATTTTGTATTATGAGTGTATATATTTATTTTTCTTTCTAGTTCATTAGTCTGAATTAAATGACTATTTTAGTGTTATTTAATTTAATACTATTTTTATTTTTAAAATTGTATTAGCAACTCAGAAATTTTCAAAAGTTTATTGTTCTCATTAGTGTATTCTAGAGTTTTGAAACCCAAACACAATCATATATGCAATCAAGGTGTCTAAATAAAATATACTAAAAAAATTGGGCCCAGGAGATAGCATGGAGGTAAGGCATTTGCCTTTCATGCAAAAGGTCATTGCTTCGAATCCCGGTGCCCATATGGTCCCCCGTACCTACCAGGAGCAATTTCTGAGCATGGAGCCAGGAGTAACCCCTGAGCACTGCTGGGTGTGACCCCCCAAATAATATATTAAAAAATTAAAAAAAGAAATCACCAAAAAAGAAATATAATTTGATATGTTAAAATAGAAATTATTAATACATGCAATTTTAAAGTTAAAACAGATCCTATTTACTTCCTTTGTAAATAACTTTAGTATGATCATACGTAGTTGTCAAATTAAATTAAGTTAATCAGTAGAATATATTATTTTCTGAATATTTAGATGGCACTTGTTTCATAATGTAATATAGGGCCAGAGTGATAACATGAGGTTTGGTTATTTACCTACCAAGTGGCTGAACTGGGTTTAATCTATGGCATCCCATAATATCCCCTGAGAACACTGAGTAATGATCTCTAAACATAGCCAAGAGATACTCCTTAGCACCACTGAGTGCCAAAACAATAATATATTGTAACGTTACACAATTTGTTTAAATGTGTAGCATCTAATTAGTAATGACTATAATACCACATTTCCAATTTGGTGAGTTAATCCAAATCAATATTAATGATAACACACTAACAAGAAAGTATACAGATTTATTTAAGTGTTCAGGAACCATAGTACATTTAGCTTATGATATCCTCAATTTTAATCTCAACATGCTATTTTTAAGAGTAGCATAAAAATTGATATATTTGAATTTTAACTACTAGATGTATTTTTTCATATCAATAATTCCATAGTGATGCTTGAGAAGAAATGTGAAGATTTAACTCCTAACAGTAATATTGTAGAGACTTTGATCTTAATTACTAAACATCAACTCAAATGTTTGCAGTCTCTAAAGTTCATCTGCTTAATAGATAATACAGGAAATGAAATGCACTGGTCACGAGATTCTTACTTAATGTTCAAGTGTAGTAGCATAAATTTTAGAATAAAGCATATAGAAATTAAATAATAAAGAAGATAACAAAGATATAGAATAATTAGAAGTCAATGTAATATTTCCTATATGTGAAGACATTTTTTGTTTATTATTGCAGTAATTACTCATAAATTTTTTTTGTTTTTGTTTTTTTGTTTTGGGGCCACACTCAGTGACGCTCAGGGGTTACTCCTGGCTATGCGCTCAGAAGTCGCTCCTGGCAGGCACAGGGGACCATATGGGAACCGGGGGATAGAACTTTGGTCCGTCCTAGGCTAGCGCAGGCAAGACAGCAGGCACCTTCCTTCCTGCGCCACCTCCCGGCTCCCAATTACTCATAAATTTTAGTAACAAGTATTTTTTTTTAACTGGTGAAACTGACAAAAGTGAACTTAGGTAGTCAATTCCAGAAAAGTACTTGGTTAAGATTTCATTTTTATGAAAGAAATTGTTTTTGGGTCACAACAGGCAGTGCTCAGGGGTTATTCCTGGATCCATGCTCAGAAATTGCTCCTGGCATGCACGGGGGACCATATGGGACGCCGGGAATCGAACTGATGACCTTCTGCATGAAAGGCAAACGCCTTACCTCCATGCTATCTCTCCGGCCCTTATAAAAGCAATTTTTATATTTGAGATCAGTATAGAAAATGTCTAGGAGCCGGAGAGATAACAAAGTGGGAGGGCGTTTCCCTGGCATGCAACCTATCCAGATTGGATGGTGATTTGAGTCGCAACATCAAATAATGTCCCTCATGCCTGCCAGGAGTGATGTCTGAGCAGAGTCAGGGGTTATTCCAAAACTAAAACAACAGGAAAAAAACAGTCCAAGCAAATTCTAATTGCAGTAAGACTTTAATAGAATCAATTAGAAATATTATTTCCAGTTGTCACTGAAGGCAGATATATAAGAAAAATAGTTTGCTCTATAGAGTATTTATTATATATGTTTAATATTTCCAGAAATTTTAAGAAACAATAAATATGTTATTGGACATATATAATAACTATTTGACATCCCATGTGGTCCTCCAAGCCAGGGGCTATTTCTAAGCTCATAAACAGTACTAACCCCTAAGTGTCACTGGGTGTGGCCCAGAAACAAAATAACATTTTCCAATTCCATCCATATTGCTGCACATTGCATTATTGGATCAGTCTTAGCAGCTATGTAGTATTCTATTGTATATATGTGCCATATCTTCATGATTTACTAATATTGATCAACATCAATGATGATTATAAGTCTTAGCTATTTATTGTACTGAGTACTGCAATTAATAGTGATGTGAATACATAATCTTGGTTATTTTTTTGGATCCTGGAGAGATACTCAAATGAATATTTGCAGAGTCAGATGGTAGCTCAATTTGAGTTTACAGAGAACCCTCCATATTGTTTTCTATAGGAGTTGAATCAGGAAACATTCTCACCAACAGTGGATGTGTTCCTTTCTCATTACATCCCCACCAACAGAGATTGTTCTCATTATTACGATGTGTGCCATTCTCCCTGGTTTAAGATGATATTTCATTGTCATCTTGATTTGGTTTTCTTAATGATAAATGAAGACTATTTTTTCATGTGCCTGTTTACCATCTGTTGGTTTTCCTCAGAGAAATGTCTATTTGTTTGCTCTCCTCATTTTGGATGGAATTTTTAGGTTTTGTAGAGTAAATATTTGTGAGTACTTTGCATATCCTAGATATCAAACCTTTATCTGATATTTGAGTGCAGAGCTTTTCTCCCAAACTTAGCCCCTGTTTCCTTGGCCAAACAGAAACTTTTTTAGTTTGATGTAGTCTATTTTATACAGATTTGATGCTACAGTCCCTGTCATTGGCATACCATCGAAGACTTCTTTGTGGTCTAAATTTTGGAGTGTCTTCCTTTGTTTTCTCAGTGAACTTTATGGATTCTGGCAATGCACAAGGCTTTAATCAACTTTGACTTGACTTTTTCGTAAGGTGTAACATATGAATTGATCTTTTGTTTCTTACATGTGGTTAGCCAATTTTTCAACACTATTTGTTGAAGATCAGTCCTTATTTCATTTTAAGTTCTTGACTTCTTTGTTTACTATTAACTGGCGATATACTTGGGGACTCGTCACTGATATTCTATTAGGAACCCTTGGTCTAAAGTCTTTCTTTGTTCCGACACCATGCTTATTTTTTTACTACTCTTTTGTAGCAGTTTTAATATGTAAAGAGATTTCTACCAGTTTTCAAATAGGACTGAAAATTATAGCTACAATACAGTCACCAATATAATATTGGGAAAAATTATACCAGATGAGAACTAATATCAAACTATCAAAGGGCAGTATTGTCACACAACTCCTCAAAGTGTCACCCTGAGCATGCAGACAGTTGGCCCTGATTTCCACAATTTATGCCAAAATTAAATTAAAAATATAAAAGGATGGGGACAAGGCAATAATATAGAGGACAACACACTTTTTTTTACACATATTCTTACACTTTTGGCCCAATCTCAGCCATTTTATATGACTTCCATTCCCATCAGTAGGAACACCTGAGAGCAGAATCAGTAGTAAATATGTACACAGTTTACGTAACCAAAATTAGCACAGAAACAATAAACTATTTAAAAAGATATTATTGCTAGTAAACTATCTAAGAGGAGATATCATTTCGGCATGATAGTCTAGTAAAGGAAATTTCCCCCAGGAATTCCTTAGTGGTTCGTTTGGAGAAAAAATCTCCATAAATTATTTTCTGCAAGTTTTGAGAGGAGAATTCAATGAGATACCTATAGCTTTTATATAAAATTATGATTAAATTTTTCTATTTTTATTCTTTTTTTTGGGAGACCACACCCGTTTGATGCTCAGGGGTTACTCCTGGCTATGCACTCAGAAATTTCCCCTGGCTTGGGGGGACCATATGGAACATCGGGGGATCAAACCGCGGTCCTTCCTTGGCTAGAGCTTGCAAGGCAGACACCTTACCTCTAGTGCCACCTCTCCAGCCCCTTCTATTTTTATTCTAATTGACATATTCAAGGCAAAGAAAGCAGAAGTCCTATTTTTGGCATTGTTGGAATTTGACCAAGAACTCACATAATAGTAACAATTTTTAGAGCAATGAATCTCTATATTTTTACAAAACATGTTAAATCTCAAAAAGTGGCAATGTCATAGTCAGTTGTCAGTAAAGCCAAACATAATGTGGAATTATTAAAAACATTTCATTCATATCAACCCTTTACTTATCCTAGTGACTTATCCTCAAAATTTCATCTCTTGATATCCGAAATTGGACTTAGCCAAAATATTTGAGGAAACCAAGATCATAGAAATGTATCTCAGGTGAAGAGATTGTCAAGTATATATATTTCAGCCTTTCATTCCTCTCTATAAACATGGAAGCAGCATTCATAACTGAACACTATAAAGTAATTCTGATTTAGAATCATTTAGAAGTTAGAATATTTAGAACACATTTAGAAGTTACATGAAATAAAAAGTATAATGAGCAGCAAATAAATCAGTCAGAAATTTAAACAAATCAACTAAAAACACTGCAAACAAAGTGTTATATGTAAAATTGTTCCCTTTAAGACTTATAGAGGGGGAAATACTGGAGGCTACAAGACAGAACAATCATATGAACATTGAATAGAAATGAAAAATATGATCAAACATAAACACCAAATCCAAAGCCAATGACAATAGAATCGATACCCAATCTACAACAAGCTAGACACAGTGGGGACCATTTATACTAGCAGTGGTGGGGCAAAAGAGGGGAAACTGGGGGATCGAACCGCGGTCCGTCCTAGGTTAGCTAAGGCAAGGCAGGCACCTTACCTCTAGCGCCACCACCCGGCTCCTGAACTCTAATTTTTATATTTCTAAAAATTATTGTATTCTATTTAATGGGAAAACCTCATGTTTGTTTCTAACTGTGGATATCAATGTATTATATGTGATAGTAATGATTATTGATAGCTGAGGAACAAAATAGTAAATTTTTGTTCTATTGTGTTTTGTTTTGAACAAACCCTGTGACATGCAGGGATTACTCCAGGCTATGAGATCAGAAATCATTCCTGACTTTGGGGACCATATAGGACGCCGGGGGATCAAATTGAACCACGGTCTGTCCTAGGTTAGTCACGTGAAAGGCAAATGTTCTAGCACTTGCGCCACTGCTCTGTTCCCCAATGTAAATATTGATAAAAAATATATGTTAAAAATTTCTTATAGGCGGGGCCCGGGAGATAGCATGGAGGTAAGGCGTTTGCCTTTCATGCAAAAGGTCATCGGTTTGAATCCCGGTGCCCCATATGGTCTCCCTTGCCTGCCAGGAGCAATTTCTGAGTATGGAGCCAGGAGTAACCCCTGAGCACTGCCGGGTGTGACCCAAAAAAAACCAAAGAAAAAAATTTCTTATAGGCATAATACAGATGCATATATGGAAAAAAGATATTACAAAGAAGTATACCTTTCTCTCAATTAGAAATGTAGACTGAACATTAGCTTTTTATTTTAGCATAATAAGCAAACTTTGAAACAAGAATTACAAATGGTGTAAAGTAATAGCATTTCATAAAAGAAATGTAGAAATTTAGAAAATATGGGGGCCGGGCGGTGGCGCTGCAGGTAAGGTGCCTGCCTTACCGCTCTAGCCTTGGACGGACCACGGTTCGATCCCCCAGTTCCCATATGGTCCCCCGTGCCTGCCAGGAGCGACTTCTGAGCGCATAGCCAGGAGTAACCCCTGAGCGTCACTGGGTGTGGCCCAAAAACCAAAAAAAAAAAAAAAAAGAAAAGAAAATATGATGTACACATCCATATTTTATCAGATAGAATTATCAACAATCAGACATTAAATTCTAAACACAAAATTGAAATCATGATGTGTATTTAATGTTTATTAAGTACATATATATATAAACCAGTAAGAGAAAATAGAAAACTTTAATAAGCACACATTTATACAAAAAAGTAGGGAAAAGAAATTCTTAATGGTGAAATCAAAAACAAAATTAAAAGCTTAAAAAGGAAGATATGATGCAAATGAAAATATCTTAATGATATAAAGTGTAGTGGAGAAATTTCAAATTAAGGAGAAAGTTAAAATTAAGTAGCTTACTTTTATTGTAACCAAAAAGATAATTGCCCCCTATTCCCAAAATTGAAGTAGTGTGTTCCTCTATCAACGACTCTGGGAGCCTTAATGTTCATCCTGATTGGTGAACCTAATACTTCAAATTGGAACCAATAGGTCTCACTCAATACATATTTTACTGCTTTTGATTTTCTAGCAATCATGCCTTGAAATGGAAGTCTAGTCTGAAAATTAATAACAGGAGGAAATTGAATTATTTTTAAATTTTTATTTAAATAATAGGGATATAAAGTTATTTATGATTGAATTTCATCAGCTAAAAACAGTGGATTTGTTTTTTTTATCTGAAATTAGACCATCTCTTAATACCTAGAGTTAATTAAAATGGAAATAATTTTTGGGGGGTGTTGTGTGCTTAGTTGGCTCTGTGCTCAGAAGCCATAATCATGCTTGTAATCATAGTTCTTAAATAAAGATTTTTATTAAAAAGAAACAAACAATCAAGAAATTACTCCTGGCAAGCTCAGGGCACCATATGGGATGCCAGAGATTGAATTCAGATATATCCCCAGGTCTGCTATTAAAAGCACATAACCTGATGCTGTGCTTTCACTCCAGCATCTAGAATAATGATGATTTAATTAAAAAAAAAGAATATACTTTACCCAGGCCAAAGGTGAATATATTATTGATGTGAGTATAATATATTCAGTTGTGTACATAAGTTTATATTTTGTATGCATTATCTATTGAATAAACTAAATTTTGCACAAGAGAAACACAATTATCATTTAGTACAAAAGAGACCAAGATATAATAATTCAAGTGAACCATAGAAAATATCTAAAAAGGGAGGCAGACCTGGGTTAGATATATGGCATCCCATATTGTCCTGCAAGCCTGCTAGGAGTGATATCTGAGCACATTGCCAGGAGTCAGTCCTCAGCACTATTGGATCAGAACAAAAACTCAATGAAACATATAGAGATTATTATGCTATATAAAGATGTAATGTTATAGAGATTAATATTTTATAAAGATTTGTCAAATGTGTACAATATGTATAAAAATATAAAAAATATCTTACTGCAAAACATAATCAGGTATTATGAGTTATCTAAAACAATTTTTTTTTGGTTTTTAGGTCACACCCGGCAGTGCTCAGGGGTTACTCCTGGCTCCATGCTCAGAAATTGCTCCTGGCAGGCACGGGGGACCATATGGGGCACCGGGATTTGAACCGGTGATCTTTTGCATGAAAGGCAAATGCCTTACCTCCATGCTATCTCCCGGGCTCCTTAGGGAGAAATAAAACACAGTTTATCACTACTGGCATGGCCCAACAAACTATATGAGGTGCTAAGTGAAAAGATCAGTTGTTCCAGGAAAGAGAAACACAAGCACTTAACTGATTAATATGTTTATTTAATTGGTTACTTGGGTAATTTAATCAAAATAATTCTTGACCAGATATGCAAATGTGTACTATCTATATATTTATTTAAACGCATGCATGTATGCATGTATTTGATTGCCAAGATAATATCTCCCTTCCTTAGTTTATAGATAATTTTCAAACTAAACCCATTGAATGAATTTAAACTAAAGTTTACAATGTACAAAAAGTAGTAATCAATTCAAATAATATGTATATTAATTGATATTTCTAAGCAAAAATCAAGTGACAGTAATGTTCTTTCCCTACTCTCATCTCTCTCCATTTTACATAGATATCTACAAGTTACAATCCAGGAATGAGAAATCATACACCAGTAACCTCATTTATCCTCTCAGGATTGGCAGATGATCCACAACTGAATATTCTTATTTTTATATTTTTACTTATCGCCTACATGTTGAGTATTGTAGGAAACCTGACTATCACCCTTCTCACCATTGTTGATTCCCATCTTCAAAGTGCAATGTACTATTTTCTGCAAAACTTTTCCTTCTTAGAAATTGCATTCACTTCTGCCTGTATTCCTAGGTTCTTGTATAGTATTGCAACAGGTGACAGGACCATATCCTATAACTCTTGCATAAGTCAAATATTTTTTGCAGATTTCTTTGGAGTGGTGGAATTTTTTCTTCTGGCAACTATGTCTTATGATCGTTATGTAGCCATATGCAAGCCCCTTCATTACACAACTATCATGAATTACACTTTCTGCAAAAGACTTATCTCTGGCTGTTGGATAATAACACTGTTGCTCATGTTTCCACCACTTGGCTTTATTCTGACACTGGAATTCTGTGACTCTGAAATTGACCATTTTACCTGTGATCCTAATGCTCTCCTGAAGGTGTCATGTTCTGATACAGAATTATTAGATGAGTTGGTTCTTTTCTGTTCTGCATTTATCTTACTAGTGACTCTTACTTTTGTGATTTGGTCCTATGTAAGTATCATTTGCACGATCCTTAGGTTCCCCTCTGCTCAGCAAAAGAAAAAGGCATTTTCTACCTGTTCCTCCCACTTTATTGTGGTTTTCATAACTTATGGAAGCTGTATCTTTATCTATATTAAACCTTCTGCAAAAAATGAAATGGCCACTAATAAGGGAGTAACAGTATTGGCTACTTCAATCTCACCCATGTTAAACCCATTTATTTATACTCTAAGGAACAAACAAGTAAAAATAGCCATGGATAAATTGGTAAAAAGGCTTTTAATCTTAGGGTCAAGGCGATGGCACTAGCAGTAAGGCGCTATTCTAGGACGGACCAAGGTTCCATGTCCCGGCATCCCATACGGTCCCCCAAGCCAGGAGTGATTTCTGAGCGCATAACCAGGAATAACCCCTGAGCGTCACCGGGTGTGGCCCAAGAACCAAAAACAAGCAAACAAAAAGCAAAAAACCACGAAACTTCAAATCTTGAGGAGACATAGGTAATAGTTTTCTTGCATGTAACTAAACAGATTTCTGTCCTTGATAATGAGCATGGTATGGTGGAAGCACAGCTGGCAATGAATCCTGAGAATTGAAACAACAGAATCCCTGGGAACATATGTGTTTGTTTCCTCCAGAAAATAATATACCACCAAATAAGTAATGATATCAACTTAGTAACATGATGATTTAAACATGCAATAAACTTAGGTTTCTACCTTACGTACGTCTTCCTTTGTTACCTAACTACATTTATAACAATTGTGATCAAGAGAAACTTCCCCATAAATAGTAGCTCCTCTGATTTTGAAAATGTTCATGTAAATTATTAGATCGAAGAAGCAGTTATATTATTTTTATATAGTGAATGTCAATTTTCTATGTAAAGTATTTTATATATATGTTTTCTATCTGCAATCTAATTCCTTTGTATATATTTAAATAAGTAAGTAAGATGTAATGGTCTGTGGCTGAGAGATAGCATGGAGGTAAGGTGTTTGCCTTGCATGCAGAAGGACGTGGTTCAAATCCCGGCATCCCATATGGTCTGTTGAGCCTGCCAGGAGCGATTTCTGAGCATAGAGCCAGGAGTGGCCCCTGAGAGCTGCCAGGTGTGAGCCACAAACGAAAAAAATGTAATTGCAAATACTTTCAATAGTATATAAAAATTTTGTGTATTTAACAATATATATGACAATTTTAATTTCAAAATAATTAGAAATAAGCATGTACACTTATCATTTATATAACTTTATATACAGTTGTATATAGCATTCATATGGAATAGAACTTTTTATATATTTCTTTTTTGGATGCATTGTCTAAGAAGAAGTACCTATTTAGTGATTTTGTCCTTTTTTGCATTCTTTGCTTTACTTTCTCACATATTCATTCAATATATCCTTATAAAATTTTATTTTATAGTTTAATCATATTTTATTAATTTAAGTGTATTGTATTTTATTTCTCTGTGTTTACCAAGCAGTGGTAATGAGATCCCATGGATATCCTACTGATGCTAGTGTAGGTTGTCTAAGCTTCTTGGCCGGTGACCTTTGTAGTAGCCCTGTTTTCCCTTAAAATCTATTTTATGTCGAGTAGTGTTCTTTTAATGATATTACATTTTTAGCATCTGTAATTTCAAAATATATGATTAAACATCACAATAGTTTGTTTCTGCATAGCAACTCCTTCAATGCTGACTAAAGTATCTGAACTTGTTCAGAGAATGGCCTAGATTTTATAGTGATTTGCAATTTCAACTAAGCAACAACTGTGCTCAGTTTTGATATTTCCTATGATAAAATCTGATTTAGGTTCTATTATCTAAATCATGTCTATAATGCTCTCATTTGCAACACTGAAATGCACTCAGTACTTTCATGTTTTATTTATTACTTAAAGAAATAATATGTTCTCAAAGTTTTATAATATGGAAAAATACTCTAAAATTTTTAAACAAAATAATAGTTTCAAAGCAAACTATCTCTTTCGAGTCACCAGCAGTTAGCCTTAGTGATCATCTTAGTAATTAATGATTATTGTGTATGTAGTGATCATCTACTTAATGAATGTCTGCTTAGTTATTGTCAAACTTAACATATTTAATTACCAGTATAGTGGGTCACAAGTTGACATATTTTTTGTTTTTCTTTTAGAGCCACATGCATTTATTCCTAGCTATGCGATTAGAAATCACTCTGGCTCAGGAACCATATGGGACCCTGGGAATCAAACCACTCTCTGTCCTAGGTCAGCCAAGTGCATGAGGTCTATAACTTTAAGACATAAAGAACCACTTGGACACGTTTCCAAAACAAAACAAAAACAAAAAAACCTAGAATCTGCAAAATCATTGCGACATTTAAAACAAATATAAATATAAAATAAAATAAAACAAATATAGCATTGCATACATTGTTTCTTATCTTAATGCTATGTATAGGATTATGCAGTTAGCTGTTGTTCTGAAGAAAAAAGAACTTTTTCACTAAACAATGTAAAATATATTTGTGAAAATTAATAGCCAATTAAATACTTAAGTAATACCACTCCCTGTCCCCCTTCCCCGCTGTCTGAGTTGCTGCAAAGTTTCAAAAGAGCTGCACGAGGCTCTGGATTCACAGGTTGCAGTCCTCTGGCCAAGTGCAAAACCTCTCCAGCCCCCAAAAGTTGACATATTTAAAAAATGTTATATCTTTTAAAAAACAAACATATGTGAATGTAAGTGTCACTAGCCAGTCTCTGTTAAATGGAAGAAAACAGAACATGAACAGGAAGCCCCGTAGAAATACTCTACTAAGCTTTCCTAAATTATAGGCTAACATAATATATAATAAAGTAATATTATAAATAGATAAAAATAGTATCACATTCTTAATGTCTCAGGGACCTTGAATACTAGTTTGAGACAAATTTCAGTAATTCCTTCAAAAACTCTTCAGATAACCAGAAGTGAAAAACATTAACTATCTTGGCTAGCTCTAACCAAATTTTTGTTTCATTCATTCAGACCATAGTTTCTTAATTGAAATGGTTCCAAAATCAGAAATAACAAAGGTATTCGTATAAAAAATAATCAGCACAAATATGGTGCTTTGCCTTGGGAATCCATTCTTCCCCACCACCACCACCACACAAATAGATTTCCATAGCTTTCTGTCACATTATTTGCAGTATTTTCCATGTGATCAGTAGCACTACATGTGTCTGTTAATGCTGCAGTAGCTGACAGTGTAAATGCAAATAAATTTTTTCTGTCTTTTTTTAATAGAAAACAAGGTCATGAAACAATTTTTATGACTAATACGGCAGGACACCATTTTGGATAATCAAAGTAGGGCTGGGCATTTTTGGATACAGTGCACTCATACCTTCATAGTAGCATTGTCCAGTCTACACTCATTGTATGTGAACCACGGCTACTTTTCTAGAGACAGATTTTCTTGAACCAGAGTCATTTTTGAGGTAGAGAGAACGTGTCCTATTTGTGGATGTACACAAAGCACTCCAAATGCTAGTAGGGTCAAATGTGGCAAATTCATATGGTGCTTGTTGTCCCAAAGATTGCTGATTGGGACTGAAGAGGATATAGGCTTGAGAATGAAGAAATAAGCTGGCCCTGGTCTCCAGAGAGTCCATTCTCTGTGCCTCAAAAAGTTCCTTATCATTATCAGGGACTTTAAAAGGTTCCAAAATATGAGACAGGGCTTGCCAATAAACTAAAAAGCCTCCTAGGTAACAGATTTTCTCTCTACGGGTTTCCTGGATGTTTTGACAAATAGTGTACCAATTCTACAGTACCCTCCTTTGGAAACCAGGGATTTTACTTCAAAATATGATTTATACACTCTTTAACTCCTCCATTTCCATTGGTCTACACTCGTGTTTGTGCACATTATCCAATAAGTAAGCATGATGATCAGTGTTCCTAGAGGACTTACCAATTCAGTTTCCAAAATTAACAGTTGGTAACTCCAGTAGCTGGGGTTTTCCTTAATTAATAACAAGGGTTCTCAGGAGTTCACCTTGCTTTACAATCAAGGGCTAATTCAGCTCAATCTTGGATTTTCAATTCACTTGTAATAGTCAATGCAAACTTTCATGCCTCTGATGAAGGAAATGAGGATACATGAACTAGGAATTTTTGATTTCCCAGAAGCATGGAACTTGGTTTATTAAAAAGTGTTTTTTTTTTTTTTTTTTTTTTTTTTTTTTGGTTTTTGGGCCACACCTGGTGATGCTCAGGGGTTACTCCTGGCTATTCACTCAGAAGTTGCTCCTGGCAGGCATGGGGGACAATATAGGGAACCGGGGGATCGAACCACGGTCCATCCTTGGTTAGCACAAGTAAAAAGTGTTTCTTTCAGGCACCAGGGTGTAAAGGCATACCTAAACAACCAAATATATTCAATGTTATGACGTCTTTAGAGAGCAAGTTAATTTGCTTTTTCTCATAAATCCAAGAAGATGACAAAGATCTGCACTCCCATTCTACTGACTAGTGGCTTTTCACAGTGGTTTTCTGCTAAATTTTTTCCTGTATGCCTTCAATAATGAGTAAATATAAGGTAAAAATAAAATAGGCTGAAAGATAATGCACGGAAATAATCCACATCACTTATACACTATCACTCCAAATTCAATTCCCAGCACCATATTTGGACCCCTAAACTCTAACAGATCAGGTTCCTGAGCATTACTGAACATAATAGAAAAAGAAAAAAATATATAATCAAAATATGTGAGTTTCACTCTCATTGCTTGCTTTAATTAATTAGGAAGATAGTGAAATTCGAAACATTTATGAAAATTAATGATGTTTTTGTATTTTCTTTCAGAATCTATAAAATAAGAAAAAAAGTATTAGAATATAAGCAGAATATTTCATGAGCTCAATGAAGAAATCAGTGTATTATTGTTATATTATTGGTCAAAGAGGAACAGCTAGGAGCTGAAGGGAATGTGGAAGAATTCCAGAAAGTAATAGATGAAGTAGAGAAAGGATAGGCATTAGGAAAAAAGAGATGGAGGATATTTATTGCAATTCTATTCCAGCTTCCAGTTTCCAACAACAGAAATTCTGCTCTGTGAAGTTTGTTCTTTCTGCTTAGGGCTTCACCATAATGACAGCTGATCATTTTGGGGGTAAACTTCAACTGGGTTTCACTAAAATAAAGAGAAGCTTGGAGAATTAAAGATAGGTGTAGCTGAGAAGCAGAAAAAAAAAAAGAAACCAGGAACACTTGAAACAAAGAGAAGAAAGGAAAAGAGAAGAACAGGAAAAGCTGAGGATGTCTCAATCACATAGCAAGAATCACAAAAGATGTAGTGCCAGAGAGCATAGTCGCCATTGTTCATGCTGATGTGTTTAGAACAGTCCAAGCCTAGAGAAAAACAAAAAGGGGAGGTTTAGGATGCTAGCTGGGTACAGAGTGGATGGAGGATAACAGTGATGGTGAGAATAGCCCTAATCTTTGTCACTATGTACTTAAATATTACTGTGAAAAACTAGTAATTAACTTTGATCACAATAAAAAGTATTAAAAATAAAAAATAAATGAAACTCTGTATTACACAGTAATTCCTTAACATTGCATCTAGTCAAAGTGCCCCAAAGTTATGTAAAATTCACATTCACTCATATGTTCTGATATGGAATATTTGCAGACTCTAAGATTAGAAATGAATTTTGTATCCAATGATTTGTATGTGAATAAAGTAATTATACAAGTATATTATAATGCTCTGCTTTTGATGATTACGTTTAATTATAAATTTTAGTATTTAGCTTATATAAATACTTTCATCCAAGAATATATGAATTATATGATGAAATTAGCAGAATTCCAGAGCTATATTATACATATAACATGCATTTGCTATATATAAACAGATAACATTTATTGTATATAAATTTTAATTTTAGTCTACAATCTTTAAACACACTTTATATTCTTTTACATGTAATTTAATCAATTATAGTAGACATATCTTTAAATTAAATAATGAGCTTGAGATTATTAAAATGCAATAAATATCAAACATTTAGTTATAACTATATTTTTATGTATTATTAAGAATGATTCAAAACTATTTGTATGAATTATGAAGTTCCCAGGATTCCCAAGTAAATCTTGAGAGAAAGAAATAGGTGGTATCCATCACTTTTCACTTTATACTATAAATAAATAGATCAATATAATATTGGAGAAAATTTTAATGCTTACTTCAATATATTTATGATAAGTATTCAATAGAAGTGGGCGTCCAGAAATAAACTTTTATATGATGAATGTTAATTTTATTATAGAGGAGCTAAAATTATGAAATTGGGGAATAAAGCATTTTCAAATATATTTTGTTGGTGGAATTGGATAAACAATTACAAAATAATAATATAATATCGCTATCTTAGAAAATGCACAATAGTAACTGAAAAAGACCTATATTATACCAGAGTCAGTAATTATAGTGAAATAAACAAGGAGAACTTACACAATATTGACTTCTATGATGTTTTCAGTTCAAATTCATTTGCAAGGAAAACTAAAACAGAGGAAATAAATTGGATTACATCAATATGCAAAGTTATACACTGAAAAATCTACAATTAAAACTAAAAGAATCTCACTGAATGGGAAAAATCGTTTCTCCCCATTCATATAACAAAAGTCTAATATCAGACATCGTTAAAGCACTCAAAGAAAAGAATGGAAAAACAAAAGCAATGAAGATAAGAAAAGAAGACAAACTTCTCCTGATAATACTTAGTAATCACTAAAGGCATATGAATAAAAGTGCTCATTATCAGTGATTACCAGATAAATAAATATCAAGTGGTATCTCACTCACAAAACTGCAAATAGCTTACTTCTTACTACTTTGCTCTGCGAATATGTATATATGTATTTACACAAAAGTTAAGAAAGGCATCCTGGTGAAAAGGAAATCTCATTCACCGTTGGTAGGACACTGACTATAGTTTTTATATATTAATTGAATTGCATGCTTTATAGTTGTTAGGTTTTAGGGCCGCTCCTAGATGTTCAAGGATTAAATTTGACTCTTCCTGGCTCTGTGCTAAGGTTTTAGGAACCTTAGGGGATATCAGGGATAAAAGCCAGTCAGCTGCTTGCAAAACAAATGTCCTATCCACTGTGCTAATACACTTACCTCTCAGGTGTCATTCTTGCAGGTGTCAGAATAGGGTGCTATCTAGGCATACATAAACTTTTAGGGGAGCTCAGCCCACCAGATGTATCCTCAGAATTTCCTGGTGGGGAGAACTGAAATTATCCCTACAGGGTTCCTCAAAAGGCCCGCTGTGGATATCCGGCTTTTTCTGCTGCATGGATGGTTGAGGAATTTCCAAAGATATGCTTGGCATTACATTTCCAGTCATTATTTGGCTATTTATCCTTTGTAAAATCTGAGGCACAATTGTGGCCTCTATCAAATAATTTGGCTCAGAAATCCCAGCACCAAAGATTACTAAGAGAACCCCTTTTTTGGACATATTTAGCCCTAAAAGCAAAGACAATGTTTTTTCTCTTTTTCAAATATGTCCTTGCAGCTGCAGTTTCTGATAATCAAGGGCAAAGTCAGAGAGTAGACCCCAGGGCTATTGACTCTCCTTAGAAAAAGGGAACCACGAGTAGGGCCTGACGTGAGAAATTGTGAGTGCTGCCTGTGTGTGTCTGTCTCCTGCCCTGTCCTGTCCCCTGAAACTCTTGGGAGTGGGCTGAAAAGAGGCTCCAAAAACCCGCTCTCCCAGAAGACCATTCAAGGGAAGGGAACAACAAAGAACTGCTTCATAAAGTGAAAACCGACTATAAGCTGTACTTTACATAAGTCAAGTTCTCTGTTTGTGACGTCAGGCTGGGAAAACAGCGCCTGCCCAGTGGGGCCCGACAGTGAGAAATTGTGAGTGCTGCCTGTCTGAAACTCTTGGGAGTGTGCCGGAAAGAGACTCCAGCAGAGCATGGCCACATGCGGCCATGCACTCTTTCTAAAAAAAGAACGTCATTGCAACAAGAAGAAAAAATCACACTAAGAACTCAGCTGAATTTTTGAAGCCCAGCATCTCTCCCCAGACTGTTTGCTGCATGCTCAGACCTAAGATTTGATCCTTTGTGAGGCTTTATTCATGGAGGACACCCCTTTCTTGGAGGCAACTTAACCCACCCAAAAAGGGCGGAGCCAGAGGAGCGTGTCCACGTACATCATTTAGCCAATGAATACCACACAACACATAGAAAAATCCACAAGTACAAGTGTGACAATGGGAAACAACGTGGGCCAGCATCAGACATAGAGAATGAAGATGACAATCCTGATGACCAGAAAATGAGCGACCAACTAATCAATCTCTGAGATAAGGAGTTTAGACAAGCAATATGGAAGATGTCCAAAGAACTCAAAGAAACCATGGATCGAGTTGAACAGAAAAAGGGAACCACACCTAAACACAATTGAGGGAATTTGGCTCATTTCTTTACTTAATCCCTAAAACAATAGAGCGCAGCCCAGTGAAGATCAAGTTCCTAGATATTTCCTACTTCCTCCTTATCCTGATTTTGCATTTGAAGTAAGCTTGCAAAGAGCTCCCTGAGTTGCAACCTTCTTCTTTTTAACTTAGAATTTTTTACAGTCACACCCATAACTTAGATATTATTTCTGTTGTACTTTGCTTTGTGATTATAATTATTTTCTTCTACACCTATGACTGGTTTTACCCCTATAAATCCCCTTGCCTAAAGATTAAGTTTGTCACATTCCTGTCAATAAGTGTGTTGACCTCACATGGTTTCATTATTTCATATTTGTAGGACAGAAGCCACCTACAGCAGGGCGCCAAGGATAAAAACCTGACCTGCTGTGTGCAAGGCATGTGCCCTTCCTTCTATAGTGTTTCTATTCTCCCCTGAGCTGCCATCTTGTCAAGAATAGAATTCCTAATTATCTATTCATTCCCACAATAAACAAGACTCATTTGAAAAGATATACAGGGAGCTATATTTGTGGTAACAATAGTTACAGCATATTCTAAAACTGGACAAAAACATCTAGGTCCAGCAAAGATAATTCTATAAAGAAGATGTGGTTATTTCAAACAAGATATCCAATTCCAGAGGTCTGACTGAGACAACCACAAGTGAACAGGTCTTCCAGAAACATAACTAAAGACTCTGTCCCAAGCTCCATCCTAGGAGCAACATAATGACCAAGAACACCAGGTATCCACGCCTGCCCAGTAGGGCTGACTGCTAATAATTGTAAGTCTTGTCTTTTCTTTGTGTTTCTTTGTCCTCTGCTGACATCCGGACCTCGTGGGAGTGGCCCAACCGACCCCAAAAAGACTCGCTCTCCCAGAGGTCCATCCTAGGGTGGAAATATCCAGGAATACCTCATTAGACTGAAAACCGGCTATAGCAAGTACTCTGCAAAGCAGGGTCCCCTGGTTGTGATGTCAGGCTTGGAATTTCTCCGTATCCACGCCTGCCCAGTAGGGCTGACTGCTAAGAACTGTAAGTCTTGTCTTTTCTTTGTGATTCTTTGTCCTCTGCTGACATCCAGACCTCGTGGGAGTGGACTAATAATAGGCAGCAGAAGAGCACAGCCACTCCGCTTCACTACGCAGCCATGCGCTCTCTCTAAGGAAAGCACATCAATGCAACAAGAAGGGAAAAAAACACACTAAGGACTGTGCTGGATCACAGAAACCCAGCATTTCTCTCTGGATTGTCTTCTCTGCTTTAAACCTAGGCCAAGATTTGATCCTCTCAGAGGCCTCATCCACGAAGGACTCCACTCACTTGTAGGCTAATCGACACACCCAGAAAGGCTAGAACCAGAGGTGTCTGGCTGCGCACATCATCTACCCAATGAATACCACCGCAACACGTAGAAAAACACACAATACTAGTGTGACAATGGGGAAACAACACAGGCTAGCGTCAGACATAGAGAACGAAGAAGACAATTCTGATGACCAGATAATGACCAACGAACTAATCAATCTCTCAGATAAGGACTTTAGAAAACCAATATGGAAGATGCTCAAAGAACTCAAAGAAACCATGGACCGAGTTGAACAGAACACTAATAAGAACCAAGAAAATATGATGATACAAATCGCAAAACTCCAAACTGAAATAACATGTCAACTAACAGACCTGAAAAACTCAGTAAATGGATTGAATGGTAAAATAAATTATTTCAACACCAGGGTAGAAGAAGCTGAGAATAGAATTGGTGCTGTGGAAGATGAGATAAATAACAACTCCATACAGCGGGAGAGATTGAAAAAAACTTAAAACAAACGAACAGACAATGGAAAAAATAGGCAAAGAATGGGAACAGATGAAAATAGAAGTCTATGATAAGATCAACAGAAACAACTTAAGGATCATTGGAGTCCCAGAAACACAGGAAGGAAATTTCCAGGAAGAATCAATGGTCAAGAACATCATTCAAGAGAAACTTCCAGAACTAAAGAATATATGTGATCAAATCTTGCATGCCCGAAGAGTACCAAACTTCCAGAACTAAAGAATATATGTGATCAAATCTTGCATGCCCGAAGAGTACCAACCAAAAGAAACCCCAGAAAAAATACCCCAAGACACATCTAGTCACAATGACGAATCCCACAGATAGAGACACAGTTCTGCGAACAGCAAGATCAAAAAAGGAATTTACATTCAAGGGAGCATCCTTGAGATTTACAGCAGACCTGTCACCAGAAACATTCAAGGCCAGAAAGCAGTGGTGGAATATTGTGACAAGACTGAATGAAATGAATGCTTCACCTAGAATACTGTACCCAGCAAAACTCACTTTCCGGTTTGACAGAAAAATACATGGTTTCACAGAAAAAAAACAGCTCAGAAACTTTACAGAATCAAAACCCACACTTAAGAGAAAAACTGAAAGACCTAATTTAAGACAAGACTAACCAAAAGACACAACATATTTCGATATAAAGATGGCATCAAATACTAGAACAATTCTTTCTCTCAATGCCAATGGACTAAATACACCAGTTAAGAGACAAAGAGTAGCTAAATGGATCAAAAAACTCAATCCAACTTTTTGCTGTCTACAAGAAATGCACCTGAATAGTCAGAACAAACATAGACTCAAAGTAAAAGGCTGGAGGAAAATTATCCAAGCAAACAACACCCATAAAAAAGCTGGAGTGGCCATACTAATATCAGATAATGCAAACTTTATACTCAGGAAGGTTGTAAGGAACAAAGATGGACATTATATATTATTCAAGGGGTATGTAGAACAGGAAGAAATCACTAATCTAAACATATATGCACCGAATGAGGGTCCAGCAAAATATTTAATACAATTGTTGACAAAGCTGAAAAATAA
>PVKC010008719.1:0-27709 GCA_004027635.1 Crocidura indochinensis
ACACAAATTCAAACACCTTGGAGACTACTTAACTAAAGAGGTAAAGGACTTATACAAAGAAAACTACAAAACTCTGCTTTAAGAAATAAAAAAGGACGTAATGAAATGGAGACACATACCCTGTTCATGAATTGGGAGTATTAACATCATTAAAATGGCAATACTCCCCAAAGTATTGTAAATTTTTTTTTAGTTTGGGCCATACTCAGCAGATATCAGGGAATACTCCTAGCTCTGAACTCAGAAATCTCTCCTGACAGGTTCAAGAGACTATATGGGATGCTGGGATTGAACTTGAGTCCATCCCTGGTTGGCAATATGCAAGGCAAACACCTTACCTTACTGCTATGCTATCATCTGACCCCCATTGTACAGATTTAATACAATTCCTCTAAGAATACCCATGACATTCTTCAAAGAAGTCAATCAAACATTCCTGAAATTCATTTGGAACAATATACACCCATGAATACCTCTAGCAACTCTTAGGAAAAATAATTTGGAGGCATCACTTTCCCAAACTTTGAATTGTATTACAAAGCAATATTCATCAGAACAGAATGGTATTGGAATAAAGACAGACAGACCCTCAGATCAATGGAATAGATTTGAGTATTCAGAAAATTTTCCCCAGACATATAATAAATTAATCTAAAGGGTAAAGAAATGCAAAATGGAGCAAGAAAAACCTTTTCAACAAGTGGTGTTGGAACAACTGGTCAGCTACATGCAAAAAAGCAAACTCGAACCTCCATCTAACACCCTGTACAAAGGTCAAATCCAATTGGATTAAAGACCTTGATATCAGACCCACAACCATAAGCTATATAGAAGATCACATATGAAAAACACTCCAAAACATTGAGACTAAAGTCATCTTCAAGGAGAAAACATAACTCTCCAAACAAGCAAAAGTAGAGATATATAGATGGGACTATATTAAGCTGAGAAGCTTCTGCATCTCAAAGGAAATAGTCATGCGAATTCATAGGCCACTCACAGAATGGAAGAAACTATTCACCCAATACCCATCAGATAAGGGACTCATATCTAAGATATATATATATATATATACACACACATATATATATATATTTATATATATATATATATATGGTACTGACAGAACTTAACTAGAAAAAAAATCTAAGCACATCAAAAATTGGGAGAGAAGAACTGAACAGATAATTTGTCGAGAAGAACTACAAAAGGCTAAAAGATATGACAATTGCTCCACATCACTAATAATAAGGGAAATGCAAATCAAAACAACAACGAGGTACTATCTCATACTGTCCAGACTGGCACATATCACAAAGAATAAGAACAACCTAAATGGTGGCAGGGATGTGGGAGAAAGAAACTTTCATTCACTACCTGTGGGGATGCCATAAAACCCAGCCTTTATGGAAAACAATATGGAGATTCTTCAAAAAACTGGGAATTGAACTCCCACGTGATCCAGTTATACCACTCCTAGGGTTATACCCTAGGAACACAAAAATACACTTCAAAATCCCTTCCTCACACCAAAGTCTAACTTTATTAAACATATACTGTTAACCTTTGAGGGTTGTACTCTTTTTCTTCTGTTTTTTAATTTCCATTTTCTGTGCATTAAAGAGAGGTAGTCTTATATGGTGAATATAGCCCAAAACTTATATTTTAACAGGAAAAGTAGAGGGTCATCTCATAAACCAGAAAATATGGTATATACATGTGTATAAATATGTACAGTGCTGCTACTAGGGCCTGAGAGACCTTGGAGTTGTGGTGTGTGGCTATGTGGCTGATTCACGCCATCCCCTCAGCTCTGCGAATAGGACCCTTGTAATGGATTATTCATCTTGTTCTATTTTTTTTATTTCATTTCAGTTTATCAGCAGTAAAATCCCTGCTGGCATGTCATTTAATTTGCTCATGTTAATGATGATCCCAAAAGCCTTAAGCAGAAATGATATGCTAATGCCCAGTCAGATGGTAGAAGCAAACTATCATTTTTTGATAATGGTCTTGGCAGGAAGCTCCCTGGGGACTTCTTGGTGGTACAGTTGGGAGTGGGGTAGAAATTGGAGATAATTCATCTCTTGTTTCTTACACAATCTTGCACAAAGATAGAGTGCAGGGCACAAGAAAGTGGGGGTAGAATATGGACTCCACCAGTTATCCTAATGACCAGGCATGCAGAGGAGGGCTCAGGGTGGCACAGAAGAGGCAGCCAGCTGCCTCTTTTGGCCTTCAAACCCACTCCAAATTGTCACTGCTGTGTGTAGATAACAGTGGGAGACGAACCCAGGGTCACAGCAGCATCTGCTGCCTGCTCTGGGACCATAGTAAAATACGGGGCACTTCACCAGGGGACAAATGAGAGTATTGTGTACTGAAGACTGGGATCAAGTGACAGCTCCTAGTGTCACAAGCTGGATAAGATATGTCCATAGAGGTTGGGGCTTGGGGAGAAGAGAGCTATGGGAGGTGTCAGCCCAAGACCTCTCTGAAAAAGTGGTTAAGTGGTATCTTTAAAACTAGAAGGGGGGCCCGGGAGATAGCATGGAGGTAAGGCGTTTGCCTTTCATGCAAAAGGTCATCGGTTCGAATCCCGGTGCCCCATATGGTCCCCCGTGCCTGCCAGGAGCAATTTCTGAGCATGGAGCCAGGAGTAACCCCTGAGCACTGCCAGGTGTGATCCCCCCCCAAAAAAATTAAAAAATAAAACTAGATGGAGTTTTCTGGAACAGAAACAGGGTGGGTGGGGTTCAATCTAGGGATCTGGTGGACAGTAAGTGATCCCAGGGACTTCATGTATCTGGAAGGCCAGGCTGATCTTACAAGCACCTGGGGATAGAGCAAAATTCTGCACTTTACCACATACTGGAGCCATTTGAAAACTTCCAACCAGGCGCTCACTACCCCTTGTGGGCTCCAGGTACTAAAAGGAACAGGAAGTGTTCTTGTTCTTACTAGCTCTCAGATAATAACCAGGGGCGGGTATAGTCTGCATTCTGAGGAAGAGCATCCACCACAGCTGGCTGCATGCTATTAAAAGCACTGCATAGGCCTCAGTGATCCCTCCAGCTAGTTAGCAGGTGGGCAGTCTCAGCTAGGGTCCTGATTGCCTGGAGGCAGCAATAAAGAACTGTGAGATTCTGGGCCTGGGGGTCAGTCCAAACTTCAGGAGAAAGAGGAGCTTGAGGACCCTGGTATGTTTTTATTGTCTGATAAGCAAATGAAACTCAGGTAGTCAGGCATTTCCTTTTATTGGTTCTTGAAAATCTACTGGAGGAGTGTAGGGGTCCTGGGTGCGCAGTGCTGTACAGATCTGCAGCACCGCTGAAGGATTCCGTGCAAAATATACTTCTGTGTAGGATTGTCTGGTGTGTGGTGCCGCTCTGAGCATGCTGCCTGCTCCGCAGGAGGCTCAGAAGCGCTTCTGAAGGGCTGTCTGGATATTCTTCAGTAGGCCCCACTTTGCTCGGTTCTTGCCACGTCCATCCGGTGTTGTCACCTGCAAGAAGAAACACAGAAGCCCTGACACCGTTCCTCGCAGTTCCCATTATGCATCTGGCTCTTGCCATTTTTCAGATGAAGAAACATCCTGAAGAGACTCAAGAACATCAGGCAACTTTCTCTAAGTCCCATTTCTAATAGAAAGGGAAACTAGATTTTAAAAGATGCTTCCCATCCCACTCTGCCAGGCTATTTAGGCATTGAGTCTACAGTCCTGGGTTGAGGGAGTTTCACCTTGTAGTAGCCCCAAACCCTCATTCAGCCCTAGAAATTGCTGCTTGTCACCTGAGAAAGCTCAGATACTGGGCTTTATTTAAGAAAAGATGAACCCCTTGGGGAGGTGAGAGAGGAAGGTCTTTCCTGTTTGTCATTGGTTGTGTTAAAAAAAGGTCTTAGGAGAGGTCATGAAAGGTAAATGCAAGCAGAATATTAAACACTTTATGTTCAGGGTTTCCATTGTGACTTCAGACTGTGTTAGCTTACAAAAACGGGTTGTACCCCTGGGAAAGACAGATTGCCTCAGGCACAGACCTTTCCTGGTGCAGGGCCCTCATTGCCTTGAAGGTGTAAAGTTTTTTCTCCTCTCTAATCTGATGGTCCTTTCCTCCCAATCCACAAGAGCTGGAGAGGCATTTAGGGGGATGAAGTGGGGTCTACAGTTGGGACTCAGCCCATTGGATCAATAAGATCTGTCTTACAGAACTAGAGCTCCCAGGCACATTTGAATAGCAAAGTACCAATTTTGCAAACCAAATGCTTTCAATTCTTAATGTTTGTATCCTTAAGGAAAGAACATAAGTAGACACTATACAATATGTTGAATGATGTCTATTTTCAATATTAGTGGGAAAAGGCATCCATGCAAGATAAAGACCATATTCAAAACATTACCTTAAATGGAGAGACTGGGGAAAGTCTTAATATAGGCTTTAGGAGCGGAGAAAGAGTCACAGATGTCAGGAGGCAATTGAGAGATAAAATAGTGTGATGAAGGTTTTGAATTGGGTCTTATAGAGGATTTAAATTCTGTCTTAGAGTTTAAATTTCCAAAGACAAAGTCCATGAGCACTGGGATGTGTCTATGACCAAGGGGATAAGATGTAATAGGATAGAAGAAACAGAACAGAATTTGAAATGCTAAAATAATGAAATAGGGTCTCTTTCTGGCCCAAATAAAAGCCCAAATCAAATACTACAGCTTCAGATGATCCTTTCAAAGGAATTCTAGCAAACCTATGAAATGTTCTAGAAATGAGGTGAAAAGCAAAAGCTTCCAAGCTAATTTTACTCAGCTGTAAAAGCTTAATTCTGGAACCAGCTTTTATAAGATAAAGATAAAAACAATAGAAGTAAAACATTTTAGGTCCAGTTCACTTATGAGCACAGACGCACTAAAACAAACTCAAAAATTGCTAACTAAAACAAAATACATTAAAAAACTATACATCATAAACTCTACCTTGGGTTTACTCCATGAATATAAGTAGAAAATCAATGTAATTCACTTCATTAATGCTGACTGGAGAAAAATCATGTGATTATCTAAAATAGTATAAACTTTCATAAGGATGTACAAACTCTCAGAAACCTTGAAATAGGAGGAATTTTTCTCAACATAATAAGGATGATATCTCATAAACTAGATAAGTTACCTTTATTCAATGGAGAAATGTTAAGATTAGGGATGAGATAAGCATTTTTATCAGCACGACCAGTGTTCACTTTTTGTTGTTGTTGGAACTGAGGTCCTAGCTACATTTATAAGGAAGAGGAAAAAAACAGAGGTTCTAGAATTGAGAGGAAAGACATAACCATTAACATTTTCAATATCAACAAAGACTACTAACTATGTGGTTTAATTGGAAACATAGTTTCTTTATGGGAAGATTTTTGTGGTGGGGTCACACCCACTGATGCTCAGGGCTTAATCCTGATTTTGTACTTAACCTACTCCTGGTAGTTCTAGGAGAATCACATGGAATGACAGGCATTGAACCTAGGTAGGTCTTGTTCAAGGCAAGTAACTTTATCTTCCATACTATCACTCTGCCCTCTATGGGAAGACTTGAAAACCCAAGTACTTAGAACAGGGGTGGTGAACAAGTTCGACACAAAGAGCCAAAATTTTAATCTGTGAGAGTCAGAGAGCCACACCACACAGTGATCTGCCAAAACAGACACTCACTCAAAAGAATATAATTTTAACAATAATATATTAAACACATATTGCATGTTGCCATTTTGAGTGAGGGTAAAATCCTGCAGTGATGGTGAGGGTGTGCTGGTCCTCCACACTAAGAACTAACGGTAAGATGTGACCCAACATGTGACACACGGTTTCCCCGCTCTCTGGCCCATGCATTTGTTTCTGAGGGATGGGAGACGAGATGCTGCAGCCTGGACTACACACTTGGAGATCTCTCCTCAGAGGTCCCTCCTCAGTCCAAACTTGGCAAAGAGCCACAGTATGTATATAAAATAATAATAAGAGGCAAAGAGCCGCATTCCCGGGAGCCGCATGCATCTCGAGAGCTGCGTGTTTGCCACCCCTGACTTAGAAGGTAATTTGAATAAGTGTTCAGACATATTCTGCTTGTTTCTATATACTTTGAGACCTTTCTAATATTCTTTGGAGAACTTGCCAATGCTCTCTAGGTCATTCGTTGTCCAATATTAAATCTGGGAGCTGTATATGCCAGGTATGCACTCCAGCCTTTTGAACTATCTCCTTGGATTCCTTAATCAAATTCTAGCTGAATTTCTATTTAGAAATTTAGTTTAAGTTTTATATAAAATAATACATCTCTGTGATTAGCTAAAATGAACTCCTGAAAAGAAAGAAGGGTAATAACTAAGCCTACATTTGCTTAGTAAATGTACAATATATACAACATGAAGTTGAGGTTAAAACAACAATAAAGGGGCCTGAGCTTTGCACAAGTGGTAGGGCAATTTGCCTTGCACTCGCTGACCTAGAACTGACAGTAGTTCGATCCCCGCCCACAGGCGCCCCATATGGTCCCCCAAGCCAGGATCAATTTCTGAGTGCATAGCCAGAAGTAACCCCTGAGCGTCACTGGGTGTGGCCCAAAAAACCAAGATAACAAAGAAAAAAACAACAACTAAACTATTGGAGTATTCGTCAAATCGTTTGATGAGTGTTCCACAAACCCCAGCAAGGGAGAGAGATTTCCATTCCCCAATTCTGATAGGATCAGAGAGGCAAGTCTGGTAGCTTCTCCAACAAAGGAAATAATCCACACACAGTTGGGAAAGAATAACAGGCCAGAAACCCACACCAAAAGCTGTTCGCCCACAAGCCAACCACTTCACCACCTGGAATGTTGAGCCAAGATGATAGCTTCCTCTCTGTGCTTTTGAGGCAACCTTTACGGGAAAACAAAGCCCACCCCCAGGAAGGTCTAGGTTAAGTGAAAAACCAGCTAATACCAACAGTATTGACATAAGAACAGACAGTAGACCAAGGGAATACAATAGGGATTTTGGGTCACTCCCTCTAAATATGTAATTTAGTCAAAGGTGAAAGTGACTCCATTTTGCATTTTTTGTTACTGCACAGACATAAACTACTAAATGATGTTGGGATTAATGTAGATAGTTCCTTAGTACATTTCTTCCTGATTAATGTAGATAGTTCCTTAGTACATTTCTTCCTAACACTGCTTACTTAGGTACAGCTGATAGATTGAAGACTCAAATTTAAAAGGCAAGCTGTAAAGTTAATAAAAAAAAAGATATTGGAGATTATCTTTGTGATTTAAGCCCATGGAAAGACTTTTAAAACAAATCTCCAAAAGGTCAAACTGTAAGGATAAGTAATTGGTGATTTTGAGCACATCAAAGTGGGGAAGATTTGGGCTGTTTTATGAAATGCTCAATGAACAAATATCAGAACAGAGAAGATATTAGCAGTGTCTAAATCTAATGTTCTATATAAGAACATCCTACAATCATGCTGAAAAAGAAAAATTTCAGTAGAAAAATGAGCAAAGAATATTAGCAGATTATTTAAAAAAGAGGAAATCCAGCATACTAACAAGCATATGAAATGAAACTAAAATATGGGGGAAAGCATGTAGATCTCTTGGATTCAGAATGTATTAGAAAGCTGAATAATAACATATGACTGAGGATTAAACAATAGTGGCTCTCATTCATTCCTTCTGGAAATATGTGCGTGTCCAAATCAAGCATGCACATTCTTTAAGACACTGTAATTTCACACACAGTAAGTAGGTATAGGGGCTGAGTTATCTCCTATACAAACTCATGTTGAAAACTTTCCTTTGGTATCACCCAAGTGACTAGATTTAGAGATAAGGTATTTTAAAAGGTAAATAAGTTAAAATGAGGTCCTTGGAATGTGTCCTAATGCCGGCTGGCTTAGTAAGAAGAGTTTGGACACAGGTTAGAGACAGATTAGAGGCTTCTGGACACAGAGGGAAGGACATGTTGAGGACACAGGCAGAGACAGCCATCTGCAAGCCAAGGAGATAGGACTTAGAAGAAAGTAGGCCTTTCATTCCCTTGCTCTTAGAATTTAGAGAAGATAAATTTCTTTTGAAATACACTTGATGACCTTGTATCAGGACAGTGCTAACAACTCTTAAAGAATTCCAGAAAATGTTTCTCTTTGCCATCTCAAGGGTGTCAGACTGAAAGTGGTGATAGCAACAGTGTTGGAAGCCATGGGGTGTCAGTCCTATGAGTAGTAAACAGAGGCATGCTGTAAAGTCGAGGCACCAGTCAGATAGGGATTGGCTGCATGGCATGACTAGATCGCACAAATGTAGTGGGCAAGCAACAGAAGAAGAGTAATGCAAAGGACATAACACCATGCTATTTGGAAAAGTTAAACCCAAATCTCAAACTATTTCTCTCTCATGTAAGAACACATAAAAGCTACATGTTACACACAAAACATGGTCTAGTACAGGGGTGGCTAACAAGTTCGACACAAAGCCAAAATTTTAAACCATGAGAGTCAGAGAGCCACACCACACAGTGACCTGCCAAAACAGACAAATATTCACACAAAAGAATATAATTTTAACAATAATATATTAAACATATATTGCATTTTGCCATTTTGAGTGAGGGTAAAAATCCTGCAGTGATGGTGAGGGTGTGCTGGTCCTCCACTCTAAGAACTAACGGCAAGATGTGACCCAACATGTGATACACAAGTCCCCCCACTAGCTGGCCAGTGCAGTTGTTTCTGAGGGATGGGAGACGGGATGACGCAGTCTGGGGGCAGGACAACGTGCTTGGAGATCTCTCCTCAGAGGTCCCTCCTCAGAAGCAGCAGAACAAAATCCAAACCTGGTAAAGAGCCACAGTAGACAAAATGACGATAAGAGGCAAAGAGCCACATTCATTTTGGCCGGGAGATGCATGAGACGTGAAAGCCGCGTGTTCGCCACCCCTGCTCTAGTAGAATGGAAATATTAGAGGAGGGGCTTCCAAGGAATTACTAGAAGAAAAGGGAGTTACCTACATGTTTATTGATAATACGCCATGAGCCAAACTATAGGATGAATTTAACCTTTCCTAGAGGAAATTAAGAAGCATATATCTAGCTTGAACCTAAATGATACTAACTGTGGGGTTTAAGTCTGTGTACAGGGCAAGTAGGGAAAAGACAGATAGTGTTCTATTCACCTTAGAGATCCAGGAATTCTTTTGGAGACACCCTAAGGAAGCAATTTTGACTATATCTCAGCACTCAAAGCACTGTCAGTTCAGGTCTGACCCTTTATTATTAAGTAGGATGTTCACAAATGGTATGCTTTAAATTGGGTATGCTCAACATTTTTTCCATCTAAATAAATGGTTATGGTGTTCCCAGATCCTCTCCTTCCATACCAGCCTACCACAGTAGACTGAAAAGGAACATGATGTTGAGGGAAATGTATATGCCTCAGTGTGGGGGTCTTTATCTGAATATAAAATAGTGTTAGAAAAATGCCAACCTCTAACCTCCAACCTCCCTTCATCTTTGCCTAAGCAGTAAATGTGCACTTAGGCGACAGAAAAAATCAGAAGTGGAAATAATTTTACAAAACCAACACCCAATATTCAGGGAGACCCTGGGATTTGGCTAAAGTTTCCCTACAAGTGCAGCTTGAACAGAGAAGGAGCAGCACAGCAAAACAGATTTCAAATACCTAGTAGAACTGAAGATAGACACCAGGGAAAATCCCAATACATAGGGAGGGGATTGAGAGATTGGATGGAGGTAAAAGTCGACGCACTTCCTAAAGAGTTCATTAGAAAAGACTCAGTATAAGAATATTAGTATGGGGCCGGGCGGTGGCGCTGGAGCTAAGGTGCCTGCCTTACCGCGCTAGCCTTGGATGGACTGCGGTTCGATCCCCCGCGCCCCATATGGTCCCCCAGGCCAGGGGCGACTTCTGAGCGCATAGCCAGGAGTAACCCCTGAGGGTCACTGGGTGTGGCCCAAAAACCAAAAACCAACCAAAAAAAAAAAAAGAATATTAGTATGTGACTCTTGTTGGGGCATATTTTCTACTGCCTAATGTGTTGTAAACTGGGACCATCAGTTTTCAGAATTCAGTAGGCAGAATAGTAACAGCCCTTCAACTTCCAGGATTCATGCCAAATTTTAGAAACCTGATGTTTATTATGTTACATGGAAAATGGAGAATATGAAGCTTTCTAGTCCTCAGATTTTAAGACATAGAGCTTGTAGGGTAGGGCAATAGTACAGCAAGGAGGATGTTTGACTTGCATGCAACTGACCCAGGTTTGATCTTCAGCAACCCAAATGGTCTCCTGAGCCTTACTAGGAACTCTGCTAAGAACAGAGTCAGGAGTACCACTCGAGCACTACCAGGTATGGACCCCCTAAAAATAAGATATTGAGCTGGTCTTGAATGTGGATCCAACTTAATTTTTTCCAACCATAAGAGGAAGGCAGAAGAGACCTAGAGACATGACAATGTCATAAGATAAGGACCTGACTTCTTGTGTTTTAAAAAATGTAGCTGGGGTCAAGAGCAAAGAATGTAAAAAGGCAAGGAACTTTACCTCCATCTCCAACCTCCCTTCCCCTGCCTCCAGAGGGCGCACAATCTTCTCAACGGCTTACTTTGATTTAGTTACCTCATTTTGAATTTCTGATCTCTAGAATTCAAGGCTATTAGGCGAATTTGTATTGTATGGAGCTATTAATTTGTTATAGCAGCAACAGAAAATCAGTGGACAGATATCAAATTATATGGGATTCTTTGGGAATCCCTCTTGGAAATTAGCTGAAATTTTAAGTTAGAGAGAGACAACATAAAGAGACTTATGGAAATAAAATGGGAATGTTGAAAAGCACTTGAAGACTGTAGAACTGGGGCCAAAATACTCTTGATTAAGGTAACAACACATTTCCTCATGCTGAAAAAAAAAACAACTAGACTCTTGGATCTTAGAAGAGCTTAACTGGAGACCTTCAACCGCATGGTTGAATAAGGTCAGCACTTGAAGCTTATAGTCTAGAGGAGATGGGCTATGACCCAGGTCCACTGCCTCAGCCCAGTGCTTTTTCAGTGCTTGATCTTGCCTACCAAAAGAACAATAAAATGAAAATCCAGTTTTCACTCCTGTTGGTTTTGAACATATTATACTGGGGAGCTGTCAAGCTTCCAAGACAGAATTCACCTTACCTAGATTTGGCTGTATCTGATCATGGTGCAGAGACACAATCTTGAATGAGATCTAGTTTCCCACTCCTCCCTCCCAGGCTTGAGGTCAGGTGCCTGCAATTTCTTGAGCCTCCATTTCCTCACTTGCAAAATATACACAGTAACGCCCCCTTTCAAGCAGTTGGGAAGATCAGTGATGACAAAAACACAGTGTTTGACACTGATACCAAAGTCCAAAGTTCATTTTCATGCTTCATGTATTATATTCCAAATAAAACTTTTGAAAAAAAAAAAAGAACTAACAAGTCACAGACTATGAAAATCAAATAGAAAAGGTGTTTGTTCATATCCTTTACAAAAGTACACTTGAGGGAAATATTGCTTTTGGAATAAGAAATAATTCTACTGCCTCATTACAACATTTTAAATGAAACCTTTCAGGAAGACCTGCATAGAAGAGATGCCGAAGGAAAAACATTTCGATTTTATAGGAAAGAGCTGAAGTCATTACTTTTATGAAGCTTTATAAATGTCATTCAAATACGCCATCTTATTTTCATTTGCGATTGAAGCCTTTGCTTATGCAAATCATGACAAATGTTAAGAAAACCTATGTTTCCCCTGGAATGCTAATATAAATCACAAAGAGGAAGGAAGAATGACTTTTGAAAGGAAAAATCTATATAGCAGCTCTGCAAGTCAGATAAAAATGAAGCTCCCAGGAAACCTCATTAATTAGTGTTCTGCTCATTTAGAAATTGTATTAAAAAGCAGAGAGAGTGGATTGAGTTTCCTTCTCATGTAGGGAGTGGAAATGAATTGTATAAGCACATTTCAGGGGGGAATGTTCTTTGTTGATGGATGGTACAAAACTCTGATCAGCTGTCATGTATCTTATGGAACTTTGTGATTATTAATTTTATGTGTCAATTTATTTCCTCCTCCTATGATTTAGATTCCCATATATTTATTTACTTGGTCACATTTTTCCCTCCTCTATTCATTCAATAACCATTAAGAACCTGCTGATTGAGCAATGCTGGGGTAAGCATGTAGGAGAAAGAAAAATGAATTAGGCATAAATGTTGTTCTACAATTTAGAGTTTAAGAGGAATGACAAAATATAACCACACAAAATGCTCCCCCATCCATACACCTCCACCTCTCTACCCCTCATCAAAAATTGTCAGCAAATACATGAAAACACAATTACTAACATGTACCTTGAGATGCAAGATAGTTTTGAGAAATTCCTATAAGATGAGAAAGGAGACAGAATTGGATGGAAGAACAAATCCATAGCCCCAAATCTGCATTATAAAATGTGGCAGTATCTGGGGATGGTGCTGCTTATTTTCCAGAGAGAAGGGTGCTAGAAGAGAGGCTCCTCTCTCATCTATTCCTCATTGGGAGTAGTGTCTGACGCCACAAGTGTTTATGGGTGCTAAGCTCCAGGAAACAAGCAAGACCCAGCATTTGCCATTATCGACCTATTGTCAGGACATGACCACCAGTATAATCTTACCCAACCTGATTTACTCTTCCTTTTATCATATCCAATTACACCCTCTTCTGCCAACATCTGGCCAGAGACAAAAGGGATGTAGTTACTGAGTCACACAGATATTTAGATTGGAATTTGACAATCCTAAACCACATGCAGGCTTAATTTCTGGGAGCAGACACTAAGGGGCAAGTGACAAGGATGCAAGAAAGCTAGGGAAGAGAGAACAGAGAAAGGAAGAATACTTTCGGCAGAAAGCAGTCCTTCTGAACATCCCTCCCCATCTCATACCATACATTTCCCTTTTCAAAAGCTGAAATAAATAAACTCATTCTCTTTATTTCTAAAGAATCCTGATTAAGACACAATTTACTCTGATTCCAAAGAACACGACTGTACAATAATTCCAAAGAGCACGGCTGTACAATACAATAAGATAGCTTTGGGTACTTCTACTTATTGCTTCCCTGTCTCCTTTGCTTATCAGTAAAGCTATACTCATGAATGTATGTTCCCTGGGGTTATAAAGAGGACTCAGCTTTGCATCACAGAGAAGAGAAATAATTGCATTCCTTTTAGAGTCATGCTGACCAGCTCTGTGGCAAGTCCTTGACTTTCACAGAAACAACTAAAAGAATTCTTTTAAAGTCTAAGTACAATCTCATGGGCATACACTAAGAAATGATTGGTTGCAATCATCCAGCATTTGATTTTATTTTCCTCTAGGACCCTATGTCTTGCTTAGCATCCCCAACTAAAGATAACAATTCTCTTTGTATCATTCTCAACTCACAACAATTGGTCTACTGGAGACTGAAGCCCTTGAAGAAAAGGATCTCATTTTATTTCCATTTCAATCTGTCCCCTAAAACAGTGTCTGGCATGGCTGTGATGGGAATCATACTGCACTAACAGTTCTCAGAGCTACTATGACAAATTGACTGAGGCCAGGAACCTTCTCTTTGGCTCTGAATTCACAAGTTTTCTGGATAAGCAGGATTTAAGAGAACTGAAACTTCATTCCTACTCAGTCTAATTGAATTGTGAACTTGAGTACAAACCATCTGAGAATTAGCAGACATGGTACCTTGCAAATGTCACTCCATTGTCCGGGACCATTGTCATTGATGGCTCTGACTTTAAACAGGTACTCTGTGTTGGGAGTAAGGTTGTGAAGCTCCAAACTCTGTTGCATTATATCCTGGATCTGCCCACAGAGCTCTGATCGCACATTGTTTGAAGGGGTGTTCACGAGTTCGTAGAATTCCATCTCAAAGGAGTCCACATCTTCCATGGGGCAAGTCCAGTAAATCTGTGGGAGAAAGAAATATGGTGCAGTGGAAGCCAACAGATCATTCTGTTTATTTTTCTCATAAGGGCTCATGAATTTTATATACGTTTTAGGAGGGACTCAGCTCGCCTCACCCACTCCAAGTTGCTGAAGCTCCCTCCTCCCCACTCCCCACCCTCAATTTGAGACCATACCCAGAAGTATGTGCAGGGCTCACTCCTACTTTTATGCTTAGAGATGATTCCTCATGGGCTCAAGGGACCAAATATAGTGCTGAGGATTGAATCTGGGTCAGTGTAGGCAAACCAAGTACCCTACATTCTAGACTATCACTCTAGTTCCTACTGAAGCTTTGGAATTTGGGAAGCTGCATGATGAGGTCTGACACAAGGCTGGCCAGATTTTGAGAACAGAAAATGTTAGATTCTGTGACTCTGCTCATAGGAGGTGACCTTACTTCCTGGAACCACAAACCAGCATTTCTTTCCTGAGAATTTGCTTCTGACAGATGCTGCCTAAATTAGGACACATGAGTTACTGGAGGGAAGATTTCTCCAGCCTGTTGTGTCCTGTTCTAGAGCTAGAAAGGAAGCCCTTGTTTCATCTTATATTGCAAGGAAAAAGAGACTCAGGAAGGTAAAGTGACATCTCTGGGTCACAGTGGAGAACACAATCAAATTCAGAATGAAAAAATATCTACTCTTTGGAAGAGATATTAGTGTCAATGACCATAAATATATATTCTATTGATTTTTTTTGTTTGTTTGATTATTGGTTTTTGGTTTTGGGGCCACACCAGGTGATGCTCAGGGGTTACTTCTGGCTCTGAGTTCAGAAATCACTCCTGACTCAGGGGACTATAGGGGACACGAGGGATAGAACTACGGTCCATCCTGGGTCAGCTGCATGCAAGGCAAATGCCCTACCACTGAGCCATTGCTCTGGCCCCATATTCTATTGCTTTTTAAGTTTTGGTGCTCAAAGGCTACTCAGAACTCTAGATATAGGGATCACTTATGGTGGTCTTTGGAGGACCTTAAGTGATGTAGTGGATCAAATGTTTGCAAGACAAAATCATAACACCTGTACTATCTCTCTGGCCTTCTACTGCATCTTCCATTTAAGTTTTAATATTTTTTTCATTTTTAGAAAACAAAGCTTTAATATAGATACAAATATACATATTATAAAGTCAAACATTTATTGGTGGGAAAAATCAATATATTTTGAAGTCAATATATAAAATTGTAGGTAACAGTTAATCTTAGCTTATAAATTCCAATTCTTTTTTAACCTTTTAACCATCAGCAGACAAAAGTAAATGTCTTCTTATTCCTTCTCCAACATTGAGTTGCAAGTATAAATAAAATGGAATTTTAAAATGTTAAACTTAGCTTTCAATTAGGTGCATTTCTGATAAAAGTTATGTGTTCTGATAATTATAAATACAAACTTTTATGAATTAATATAATTACTTTATAATTAATTTGATATATTTATGCATTAAAACCTTTTATAGATATCACTTATTAATAAAACATAGGTGTATCTTTTCTTATTAAATTATTTTTGGAAAATAAAGAAAAATATGAGGAAAGAAAAAAACTTTACTCATAATTCCACAATTCAGGTACTTTATTAATATTTCTTTTTAATTTTATATATGTTACAAAGACACAAGGTACATATTATTTGGATTATAATGTTTTGGTTTCTGTTTTGTTTTACTAATCATATTTTGACATTTCTTTTTGTATTAAAATTCACTAGAGCATCATTTTAATAACTCCCATATAAGTGATTTAATCCTCCCATAGTTGAAACATTTAGCTTGTTTCTAATTTTAAACTCTAATAAATAATGAAGCACAGAGCTCTCTTGGGCATAGATCTGTATTTGAAACTTTAGTCATTTCCTTGAGATTTATAGAAATAAAATTAAGTTTTATAAGTTCTATTTTATTATTTTATTTAATGTGGAGGCTTCTCAAGAAGGGCTCAGTAGTCACAGGGTCTCTCTTGGTGATTCTTGGACACTGGGCTAGTGGTTCAATGTGGAAACTGAGGATATGATGCCTTTTAGGTGCTTTATTGCTGGGGATCCCTGGGTCATTCTTGTAAGGTGACACCTCATGCTGTTTGGTGACATCCAATGTTTGGCTTTGGAGAGGTCTGTGGTGCTTGGGAATCAAATTGGGATTGGCTACAAGCAAGCATGCATATACCTTGCACTATAATTCTGTATTTTTGTTCTGGTCCCTACAATTGCGTTTATAAAAATGGTCAAATTTTAAGATAGCTATTCATAAGTCCTAACTTCAAGAATATATTGTATGCCAATACCTAATTAGGATTGACTCTCTTCAGAGAGCTGTCAATGCAGATTTTAGCATCTACATTTCTAAGCCCCATGATGCTTGTGTAAATTTGATTCCAAGACCTCTGGGATTTTTTGTTTGTTTGTTTTGGGCCACACCTGTTGACACTCAAGGGTTACTCCTGGCTATGCCCTCAGAAATATCTCCTGGCTTGGGGGTACCATATGGGATGCCCGGGGATTGAACCGTGGTTCGTCCTAGGCTAGTGCTTGCAAGGCAGATACCTTACCTCTGGTGCCACCACTCAGGCCCCTTCCTCTAGGATTTTTTCCCCCACAAGATACCACTGTCTGGAAGTAGGTTGAGGCAAATTCTTTTGGCAGTGTTTTGACTAGATTATCCATCGAAGACTCCTTTCTTTAAAACAGGGGAAACACCTTAGAGTGCTTAGAGGGTCTCTTTGGTGGTGCTTTGGAAGCTTTAGGATGTCAGGGATAGAACTCAGGGCCTTTGACATGCAATTTACATGCTCTATTGCTTAAGCCACATCTCTGATCCTAGCTCATTTTCTTGAATTTACCCAAAGATGACCAATAAAGAGTCCAGATGACTCTCCAAATCCAGGTTACAACAAATTTCAAGTACTTTTCCAGGAAAAAAATCTTGCCCATTTTCCAAAGGTCTGGCTTACTGTCATTCTTGAACCCACACAAGACAGACACAGCAGCTGTGCTACTCTAGCATCATTTGGAAAGGGAGTCTTACATGTAGGCATTGCTTAGTTGAGAGGCTGTGCCGAATAGCCCAGGGGAGAAATGTTCTACATTGCTTTTAAGAGGAAGAGCTTTTTTCAAGATAAAACTCTTGGTGGCAGATGTAATCGCCATTACATACACTCTGCCAACGTAGGTGAAAGGAAAAAGAATGCTAACATCGGGAAGGAAAAAATGCCTCTCATTTTCTTATTGTTGGATCCCTCCTACACAGTGTGGTCTGCAGACTAGCAATACCTGGAAAGGGGTCTCATGAGACCCCACCAAGGTATAACTTCTATTTTTACCAGATCCCCAAGATACTCCTGAAGGTTTGAGAACCACTTGTTCAGACTTTAGCATTGTTAATGGTCTTCAGGAGGGGTCTCACCATGGGGCAAAAGATGTGGTACTAGATGGAAGTAAGTCAGAGGGTGATGCCTCTGGATGGTGTCTCAAGAGACAGCAAGCTCAGGTATGTGAGTCCTTCCTCCTCCAAGAACATCAATGAAGCTTTCTATAGATGGTTATATTTAGATTCAGCTTAGTTAAAAAGCATGGAGGAGGAAGGATCATTTGTCCAGGATAGGCAAAGTGAGACAAGTAGGGACAGTGTGTGGGAGATATTCGCCATTCCTTGCTCTTTCTCTCCCGAAATTAAATCATAGGAGAGAATAACTAGAATCCTATTAGGAATTAGTCTTCTGATTTTTCTAAAATCATAGAGCTGATGCTATATTTTTGTTGTTGTTGTTGTTGTTTTGGGCCATATCCCATGATGCTCAAGGGGTTACTCCTGGATCTGTACTTAGAAATTATTTCTGGAAGACTCAGATGAGCACCTGGGATGTCAGAGACTGAACCTGGGTTGGCATTGTGCAAGGCAAATGCCCTAACCACTGTGCTATTTCTCTGGCTCCTGCTGGTTATTTTCTTTAAGAGAGGTGGTGACTGAGAGAATACTAGTTTAAAATAAGAAGATAACTTCATTTTAACTCAGTCTCTACTTTGATAGGATTTTTGTTTTTTTGTTTTTTAATTTTATACCTTCCAAGAAATCCCTTCTAATTTCCTTGGTTCCCCCAAAGGATTCTATTAAGAAGCTCCTTTTGAGTTGGGGTTGGGAGTTGAAGATGGATTTCTTTTTGACTGTGCTAAAATTTTTGCTTTAAGCCCAACTTAGATAACAACATGATGGGCTACAAAGAATCCAGATGAAAGTACAATGACCAGCCTCTAGAATCCTAGAGGTAAGGACTCTTCTGTAGTCCACCTCTGTTACAAGGCCCCATACTTATTCCTTCATTTTCTCCCTGAGTCCTGAGCATCCCTTACCTTGGCAGCTCTCGGATACACCAGTGTCTGATAGATAACAATGGGGCCTGGGGTCTTCACGGATCCTTCTGTGAATGTGTACCAGTTGTGGAAGCTGTTGTACTTTTCTACAGGCTGGTTTTCAGTTGGGGCACTCCAATAAGTGTAAAGGCCATTGTTTGGTTTGGCAGGGGCAGCTGACTGGGCCCTCCCATAGAACTCCAGCCCCATCTTGGCCTTATCACCACCTTTGTTACATGACAACAAGGAGGAACTCCGCTGGTATATCTGCTGGTTGTCAAAGCTGTGAGTGCTGAAGGTTACTTTCCTGGTGATCATCATTTCTGACTGCACAGGGTAGGGAGCGGGCAGAGAGTCCCCAGAGGAGCATTCCTTCTTAGGTTCTGTGGGGAAAAGCTGATGGATGGCACTGGAAAGCTCTGAAAAATCCAAGGGCATGCAGTGTGCAGAGTGCACACGGAGCTGGGGATTTGGCCGGTAGGTACTTTGGATGCCATCCTCTATCTGGTCCACCAGGATCCTGGCTGACTGCAGGAATGCTACTTGGCCCGTCTCCTTGAGTGCCTCTTTGGAGTAGGCAAGCAGGCCATCCATCTGATTTACCTTCAAAGTGGTGATGACCACATACTTCTCGATCTCCTTCTGCCGAGCCACTTCCAGATTCTCAATCTGTTCCATGATTATTTTCTCTTTCTCCTGTAGGATGCTGCGTAGCTTGAGAAACCCCTGGCGGATCTCTTTCCTCTTTATTTCCTTGTCGGCTTTGAAACTGCTCTTTAAGATGTTGAACTCCATGAGGTCGTTATCAATTTCATATCGAACTGCAACAAAACAAAACAAGCTGGTGACTCTAGTTAAAACGTTAGGAGCAAACTGGAGTACATGACCAGTCATCCCTGGGAGGTAGGGTCAGGGGGCAGGTGGCATTTGCACTTTTAGGTTGGATTATTGCATGATTTTGGTCTCCTCTAGCAATTTGGTCTCTTCTTCCCCCTAATACCTCTCTCTCATTGAAGAGCCTCTGTAGTAATCCCTGTGGCCTAGGGTCTGATGTAGAAGTTCAAGGCCACCATATTGACTGCCAGTTGAACTTGACAAACACAAGAATCTAAACTTCTACAGTTATAGGAGAAAGAGCTATTCTTCTGAATAACAGCTTTTGGGAGGGCCACACCCGGTGACGCTCAGGGGTTACTCCTGGCTATGCACTCAAAAGTCGCTCCTGGCTTGGGGGACCATATGGGAACCGGGGGATCCAACCGTGGTCCGTCGTAGGCTAGCGCAGGCAAGGCAGGCACCTTACCTCCAGCGCCACTGCCCGGCTCCCCTGAAAACAGCTTTTATGTTTTCTTCATCTTGCTGACCAAAACCCATATACTAGATGACAGCCATTTCCTTTTAGTGACCTATGCACACACTTTCTCTGGACTGGGTAGCTATGATTCTCTAGGTTCATCTGGGCTCCCTCTTTCTTGCCTCTCTAGAGAACTCAGCTCATCCTGTAATCTCAGTTATTGGGTACTATGATCTGGAATTCAATAATCATTTCTAGTATTTTTTGAAATATATTTCCAATAAGTATATCTTTGGGATATGGCTTTCATAGTGCCAAGGACAGAGTCAGGAACAGGCAAGGGTCAAACTCATAGGGTTTTAATCAGAACTCTTGAAGCCAACAAAGCACAGCACAGAGGTTTGAAAGACAGTGTATAATGGATGCCCCATGGCTTTCTGTGAAGTAAGCACTTTTGCTGGCTCTTAGAGAGGTTGGCATTAGATCACCATGCCTGTGTCCTGAGATTTGTTGTAAAGAGAAGAGTGTCCCAGAATAAGTGGGCTCTGCGGTGAAAAGATGAGTTGAAATTCATAGAGATGGGCCCGGGAGATAACATGGAGGTAAGGCGTTTGCCTTTCATGCAAAAGGTCATCGGTTCGAATCCCGGTGCCCCGTATGGTCCCCCGTGCCTGCCAGGAGCAATTTCTGAGCATGGAGCCAGGAGTAACCCCTGAGCACTGCCGGGTGTGACCCAAAAGCAAACAAACACAAAACTACTGAAATTCATAGAGATAAAGGGGCGGGAAAAAGTGACCCTTTGACTGTTAAGAATTCTGAGTCTATAAGGAGCTGACCCCTGTAATGAGCTTCTAAGTAAGAGAGACCCTCTGATGGTCATAGAAAAGGAGCCTATAGGTTGGATTTCCCACCTGTGGAGTCACGGGGTCACAGAGAGGAGTTTGGAAGAGGTATATCATCTCTTTGGAGTGATGTCAGAAGTGGTGTCTCATTAAGCAGACAGATTCCTTCCCAATCAATCTGCAGTGAGGCCTGGGATTCTGCATGTGTAACCTCTCAGATAATGTCAGTAATACTGGTCAGTAGCCCGTTCTTTGGCAAAGACCTAAATTTCTGAGCTCCCATTTCTCCATTGATTTTCTGCCCAACAGCACATTTGAACCCTATGGCAGCCTTGGAAAAACTCCCTTTGCTCAGCTGGATCTCTGGGATGGGACAAGGCCTAGGTGTTGACTTGGCTCCTCAGGTGGTTCAAAGCCACTGGGGTTGACACCACAGCATGGAATAATTCACCAGAATGGGATAAGCACCCTAAAGTGCACATCAAAGTGTGGGTCTAGGCAGCTTGCTTTTGAACTACCTGGAGTCTGATGGTAATGTCTGTGCACCAGTTCCACAGGAAATGAACTGAGCTCTACAATACAAACTCAGTCTAGTGGTTGTATTTTTCAGACTGAAGTCTGTTGCTCAGAGGTGACAAGCTTATTTTGCAACAGTAGTACTATGAATTTGATCTCTGGAACTGAGATCAAATTCATAGTACTACTGTTGCAATCATATGCCTAGCATCCCTGATGTCCCAATACATGGAACCTTGGGAACCAGGCAGCAAGGCTTATGTGGTTTCATAGCCAAGCATGCAAATCTCCATTGAGAATCAAACAATGTGTTTGTTGAGGCACATTGCAATGATAACAGAACAAAGGGTAGTGAAGAGAAAAGTGGTGTGTGTGTGCGCATGTGTGTGTGTGTGCTTGTGTGTGTGTATGTATGCAGGCTAGTATACTCTTCTCTGCCTCTCAGAGAACTTCTGCCCAACAGCAGAAGTTATGGTGTAAATTTATGAGATCTACAATTTTATAATTGACTTATTATAGCATATACTCATATATGCATTGAGCTGGTTTCTGCTTGTGGGTGGAAACTTTTAAAGATGTCCATCCTGTCTGCACTGAGATGAACTTCTCTGTTCTAAAAAATGCTGATTTAAGCAACTCCTTATAACTATACTGAGAACATACCATGATAAACATATGTACACCCCTGCATTGCTTGAGCGTAAGGCAAACTAATGATAAATTTGTGATGATATCCTTTCAAAAGGCTTGTTTAACACTGCTAGTTGCTGAAGTTGTCAAATGCCCTTGTAGTCTGAACTCAAACCACTGTGAATAAAACCTCCTGTTTTCCTGTCACATTATTTTAGTGTGCTTTATTAGTATAAATGCCCTTACAGTTAGTATTGCCTGAAGTATGACTAAAGTTCTTGTATTAAAGTTCACTTTCTGACATGCAGGTGCCCTGGACTTGAAACATGATTGTAGGTTTTTACTATATCAAATATCAGAACTATACTATACTATACTATACTATATTATATTATATTATATTATATTATATTATATTATACTATACTATACTATATACTATACTGTACTATACTATACTATACTATACCAAAGGCCATGGAGCAATGAGGGAAATCAGTGAACTACATCAAATGAAATCTCCCCAGAAATCCAAGGGGTTTACCATTTGCATGATAAGGTGGTTTCTATAACATGTTTCCTGAGTGCAGAGGCTTCCAGGGAGATATGCAAAACTGAGTCAATGACCAGTGACAATATATGTGGGTAAGGGGCAATTGAGAAATCAAGGAACTCCTAAAATATGTATCTTGGGTAGGGGGCCTAGATGACACAATTATTCTTTTGAGTTACATCTTTCTCTGATCCACTTCCATGCCTTTGGGGTTTCTGTATGATGTAGGAATAAACTGCCTCTCTCTCATATCCAGGCAAGTCTGTCTAAGTTCTCAAGTATCCCACAAAGACCAGATGCTGGTTAGACCCTCCATGAATTTTTGCTACAGAAGTGTAGGCCATTCTGTAGTAAGATTATTACAGATTAGATTATGGTCACTGTTTAGCATAAAGTAGGTTGCAAATAAATGTGGTAGAAATTCCAAGGACATCACAGTCAGGCAAACTTGGTTTGTCATTTACTAGCTTGGTCCCAGTACTTTTTGATATGCTAACCTTCCTTATTCATAGAGAAAATTTTAACATGTGCTATAAGATTATTGAGAAGATGAGACATAATTCTCCTAAAAGTAATGCTCTACCAAGGGAGCTATTTCCAAGAACAAGGATTCTAAGAAAGCTCTTTGAGATCCTCATGGCTAATTAGGTGGATATGCTAAACCCAGTGAAATAATAGCAGACTTGCTTTCATCATGGAAACAGGGAGTTTTACTTCTGAAAATCATCAACTCTAGACAGTCTATACTACTATAGAAAAGAATAGCAAGTTAGTGTGCAGAGGAAGACTGAACTATGATTGGGAACATTATTAGTCATTTCTGAGTTTTCTAGGGGAGGTGTGTTTGCTGCCAGTTTAGCTACTGGGACTGTTTTGGGAAAAGCCTTTGAGGATGAGGTTGCACCTTAAATAGAGCTCATTCTCCTATACACTGAAAAATAATGAAGAAATTTGTCTTGGAAGAGAACTCCCTCATCAAGTCTCCGAGAGCTTCCTCCTTTGTTTTAAGTCTTCTTTATTTTCCAAAGGAAAAGTGAGGCCCAAGTTCATGGTGAGATCATAACTAAAATCACTGATTATCCAAGCACTTAGCATGTGCCTGAGAGGTATTTAGAGTTACTTATTAAATATGACCTTTCTAACTCCTTCTATTAGCCTCATTTATAGATGAGAAAACTGAGGCATAAAGTGCTTAAGGGGCTCCTGGGGTTGCCTTGTAACTCAGTTTCTGTGGTCCTAGGCTCAACTTATCCCAACCTGCCATCCTCCCAGAAACTCCCAGCACCTGCTTTGAACTTGGCAATGGCGCTGAAGAGGGCAGCAGCTCTCTCGGAGCAAGCATCAATGAGCGGCACTGTGTCATGGCCACTGTGGAAGGACGTCTTGCAAAAAGCGCACAGCAGCTCGTCGTCATTGCGGCAGTACTCGATGATGCGGCTGGACGGGTGGTGAATGCAAATCCTCTCGTCCTGGTCCTCCACGCCGGTGTCCACAAACACATGGTCCTGCCTGGACACATCTGCATGGATGTTCTTGAGACAGTCATTGCATAGGTTGAGATGGCAGTTGATGCAGCGTTTGTGGGCGACATGTCGGCCGTGGCACACCTGGCACAGGATGGGTCCGCTGGAACGGTCAAAGCGCCACTTGAGGTAGCCATGCTGCTGCATATAGCGCTTGGTCAGACGGCCACGCAGGTAGTTCTCAGGCAGGTGCATCTTGTGGGTGTAGGGCACACAGTGCGAGCGGTCACACACAGGGCAGATGAGGATGAAGAAGTTCTCCGTCACCTCGGCTTTCTTCTGCAGTTGCCTCAGGCATTTGCCACACAGGCTGTGGTGACAGGGCAGCATGAAGGAGTGCAGGCGCAGACGGTTGCACTGGGGACACAACAGGTGGCTCACCAGCTGGCTGTCCTTGGGAATCGATTTCACTTCATCCACCTGGCACTCAGTGCTGCTGCCGAAGTGCAGTGCACTCTTGGAGCTAAAAGGAGATGCAGACACCAGACTCATTCTTGGAACCTTTTCCACCTCATACCCCCACGCCCTAAAGGGATACCAGGTACTGTTCCATGTCTTGGTGAGGATACTCTGCCAGGCTGAATGATAACAAATCCATCTCCACTTACCCTGCCCCTCTCCTCTGGAGAGATTTAGGACCCTGGGTTCTTGATAGCATAGTATCTCTAGAAAACAGACCCCAACATCCAAGAGGGATCTTGATACCATTACAGGATCTAGGCTTCGTGATCCACCAGTCATACATTATACCCCCAGGCCCCCAAAAATGGCCTTTGTGGTAGCAAAGTAGAAACAAGCCAACTCCATCTTTCACTTGCACACAGGCAGGAGAACAGATACTGGACAGCCAAACAAATTAGCCCCCACCCTGCTTGATGGGAAAAGTGAGTGCTATTTCTCACCAATTATCATGGGGGCCTCTTTTGTTTCCAATTTTGTGAACAAGATCTACTGAAATAGCAGGAGGAATTTATTCTGGTTTTTATATAACACATGCTTAATTCCTATAACTCTCTGGCACAAGATCTTGACCTTCAATGGGTTGCCATGAGTTGATAAATCCATTCCCATACAAAGCCCAGGGAAATTCTTGGGTGTTTTGGTGATGTGTTGCCATTATCAACATTACTGTACATTAGACAGAGCTCAGAAGAGAATAAAGTGAGCTTCCTTAGGCACTGCATTCCTAGACGGTATGTCTGGCCCCCCGTATTCTGGGCAAGTATGAAGGAGCTGGATTCATGCACAATTGCTCAGTATAGAAAGTGTTCCTGCACCTTTGAGATCAGACTTTTGCAAACTCTGCATGAGACTATGCATGAAAAACTCTAATCTGCCAACACAGAAAAAGCATGCAATTAATACAGCCTTTGGAATGGCTCTTGCTGAGTTTGCTTATGTTTATAAAAGAGAAACACAATGACTAAATCCCTAACCAGTCTGCGCTTCTACTCTGAATGTGTGGATTGTTCACGAGTATATTCCTTGAGATTGATTTCCTGCCTTCACTTGTAAGAGCTCTGACTGAAGTAAAAGCATCCTTATCAAAAACAGCATGTTTCTCAAAAACTACAATTAAGGCAAAAGCATTTAATAAAAATCAACAAATTTTGCTGTGGGCACAGAGATGCAGTGACACAGATTTGTGTCACACAAGATTTGTGACTTCTTGATATGAGAGATGTTTGATGTTGACTAGACATAATCATGTCCTGTCTCTTGTTGACCTTCTCTAACCCCTCTATCCCTGTGCATGTCCCCTGTGCATCACCAGTGTCTCCAAATCCAGCACATAAAAGTTGTCTCCCAAGCCCTCTCGGGGACACCAAGACACTGGAAAACTTATTCATTAAGGATTTAGATATCAGGATCTGTTCTTTGGCCTCTGTTTTTAAATGGGATTCTTTTTTGCTTTTTCTGTCTCCTCAGAAACTCAAGTGTAGCTAGCAGGTACAGCTCAGGGAGTACATGGTAACTGGATGGACTCTCTCATTGGTTAAATTGAAACTCTGAGATAGGGTATGCTATAGAAGGAGGCCTCAGGAGCAATCAGGAGGGAGAAGAATGATATTGGGGGAAGAGAAGGAGGTAGGGGGCATTTGAGGGAGAGGCTATGAGCTGGGTGAAAAGGGGACATTAATCAGAGGGTATCAGGAGAGGAGGTAATAAAAGGAAGTGGGAAGACAGAGGTAGAGTGAATTGGGCTGAGTAACAGGTGACTTGCAAGAAGAACAGGAAAGCACTGCTCAGAAGCTTAGAGACTTGTGGAAAACAGATGAAACTTGTTTTCATCAGAGTCAGACTTTGACTCTGCCCTTAGAAACACTTACCTTAGATCCTTCCATTCACCACCCTTGGTTCACAGGGTCCCACATTCACATTTAGCAGTTGGTTTGCAGCCATTTATCCTCAATTCCTCTGCACAGCCCCTTCCTCCCTCTAAACTCAGCCTGTTCTGCCTTGCATTTAGGTTCCCACAGTATCACTGCATAACCAGTCAAATTCCACTCCAGGCCATTCTGTAGTTGCACTAGGTGGGGGTAAAGTAATGTTTGCAATACTACTGCCCAGATCAATGCCAGAATCTAGGGGGCATAATTTTTTTTTAGCATGCCTGGCAGTGCTTAGTGTTTATTTCTGACTCTGCACTCAGGGATCATTCCTGGCAGGCTTGAGGAACTTTATGGGATTCCAGGGTTGAACTCAGATCTGCCTGCTATGCGTTTAGGCAAGACACCTACCCACTATTCTATCTTCCCAGCTCCAGCACAGGATAGATTTTTTTAAATTATTTCTTCAACATTTTAACATTTTGTTAGTTTATTTATTTTGGTTTTGGGTGTTTCACCCATTAGTATTTAGGGGTTACTCCTGACTCTCCTTTCAGAAGTTGCTCCTGGAAGTCTCAGGGGAAACATATGGAATACTGGAGATCGAACCCAGGTCAGCTACGTGCAAGGTAAATGCCCCACCTGCTGTGCTATTGCTCTGGCCTCAACATTCTAACATTATTCTTATTTTTACTAAGCCCTCTGAATTATGCTAATTTTTGTCTTAGCTGATAAAAATAAAGCTTTGAACAAGACACATAATAGAGACCTACACGAATCTACATAGATTTTTATGATGAAGAGCACGCAGACACGCTGATGGTGCCTTCCTCCAGGCACTTCTCAATCTGAGGCTCAGGGTCACCCTGGGGACAGAGTAGCATGAGGCAGTGTGATACACAAGTGGTGCCAAGCAAGCAGCTTGAGCAACCAACCAGAACAAGCAGCCTTTTGCAGGAGACCACATGCTCCTTCCCTCAAAGCTACAGTTTGGAACTCAGTCTGATGCATTGAGCAGCTACACAATTAATGGAGAGGAACATGGATGGACTGGGTGGTGCAGCACTTACGAGGTGCGTATGCTCCGGAGGCGGCCCTTTCGGAAGGTGATGGTGGCCCGCTGGCAGCAGCGACTCTCATAGTAGTAGCACTGGAGGTTGCTGCTGGTGGTGCAGCAGCATTTGCAGTTGGGGTCATTGGCCCAGGAGCAGCAGCACCAGTGGCAGTTGGGGTTCTCTGAGCAGGTGCAGTGACAGCACTGGCAGTTGCGCTCATCCTTGTAAGGACAAGGGAAGCAGGTGCAGTTCCTCTCAGAGGTGAAGAGGAACTTACAGCACAGACAGCCGCATGGCTCCGGGTAGCACAACAGCCAGGGGCAGCAGGGACAACAGACACACACGGTAGTCTCCATGGCACCTACATGATGATGGCCTGTCTGTCCCCTGAGGCCCGAGTAGGACACCACCCCTACCTCAATCCTACTGGGGTTTTCCCACACAAGGATCCCTTTTTCCCTAGCCTGATGAGGCCGTCAGCTTGGAGATGGCAAAAAGGTGGCCTCCAACAGGAGGTGTCCCTAACTGGCATGCTCAGAGCCTGGCACTTGCTTGAGGTCATTTGCTTATGTCATAATCCCTGT
>PVKC010008720.1:0-27708 GCA_004027635.1 Crocidura indochinensis
ACCCCTGAGCGTCACTGGGTGTGGCCCAAAAACCAAAAAAAAAAAAAAAAAAAAAAAAGAAAAGAAAAGAAAATAGTGTTTCTCTTCTAAATACAGGTCTGTCTATTGAGTCAATAAAGACTTTTAGAATTACTGAGTATAATTTTCCCCTTAATTAGTATCTTAGAATTATTTTTAACAGGTGCCAAATGCAATGAGAGCTCAAGTTTTTTAGTATAATTCTAAACTTAGAAGCCCTGATTTTCCTTTTTTTTTTTTTTTTTTTGGTTTTTGGGTCACACCCGGCAGCGCTCAGGGGTTACTCCTGGCTCCATGCTCAGAAATTGCTCCTGGCAGGCACGGGGGACCATATGGGGCACCGGGATTCGAACCGATAACCTTTTACATGAAAGGCAAATGCTTTACCTCCATGCTATCTCCCGGGCCCCCAGAACCCCTGATTTTCAAGTAGGTTCTAAATTTGGCTAACATGTCTTTTCCCTGTCATCATGGCTGGTGTTTTCCCATTCTTTATTTATTTATTTATTTTTTTTTGGTTTTTGGGCCACACCCAGTGACGCTCAGGGGTTACTCCTGGCTATGCGCTCAGAAGTCGCTCCTGGCAGGCACGGGGGACCATATGGGAACCAGGGGATCGAACCGTGGTCCGTCCTAGGCTAGCGCAGGCAAGGCAGCAAGCACTTTACCTCCAGCGCCACCACCTGGCTCCCTGTTTTCCCATTCTTAAGGGTTCACACATCTCATTGTCGGTGCAAGTAGTACAGGTTTTCTACACTCTTAAATAAATTTTCCATTTTACCTTTTTAGAATACCAAATGTGATCCAATAATTTTTAGGCCATAAAATAAAAATAAAATAAATTGTAGTAGCATGGTGAAAGGAGAAGGAAAATGACAAAGGAGAAAATGGTCATTGAATTTCTTTCACAATATTGGGGCTAGAGAGTTAGCATAGAGGTAGGGCGTTTGCCTTGCACACAGCCAACTCTGGACAGACTTAGATTTGATTACAGTATTCCATATGGTCCTGCCAGGAGCGACTTCTGAGCACAGAGCCAGGAGTGACCCAAAAACAAAACAGAACAATAAAAGCTAAAAACCTTAAGTCTTAGATATGGAGTCAGACAAATCTTATGCAAAAGTTATACATAGAAATCACCAAGTCAGGTGCTGGAGATATAGTATGGAGGCAAGGCATCTGCCTTGCATGCAGAAGGTCAGTGGTTCAAATTCCGGCATCCCATATGGTCCCCCGAGCCTGCCAGGAGCAACTTCTGAACATAGAGCCAGGAGTAACCCCTGTGCACTGTCGGATGTGACCCCCCCCCCAAAAAAAAGAACAACAACAACAACAACAACAAAAAAGGAAATCACCAAGTCAGAATTTATTGAGATAGGGGTTCCTCTGCTCCTTTCAAAGTTATTTTTGAATATAAATGAGTCCTGGTGACATCTTGAGGAAAGTTGTAAAAGACTATCCACATTCGGCCTTCAAAGGAAGGTCCAACAAATATACCTCCTGCAGTTCACTCTGGGTTGAATGTTCCATTTGGCTCATTGCAGACACACAAATTGTACCTCATAGTAAAGTATATAAATAATATCATTATTATATAACAAATTATAAACAGATAATAAATATAATAATTAATATACTATTATAGAATATAAATATATTTTATTATTATACAGTTTATAATATGCTTTTATTTATAATAAAATAATGAATCAATGTTATTTATTATGTATACATTTCTTTATTATAATATATAAATAATAGTAAATTTGGGTATACATCTCTGGCTTCTGGAATTGGGTCTGAATCTGCCCAGTATAGATTGCTAACACAGAGGCTGCACATGAAAAGTCACCACACATGTCTCCGCCACCACCTCTACTGCGTCCTCCACCACCAGTGCGGTAGGCAAAGGTAAAGGCAAAGGCGGCCCTGGAGAGTCGGTTGTGAAGCAAGTGCAGATTGATGGCTTGGTGGTATTAAAGATAATCAAACATTATCAAGAAGAAGGTCAAGGAACAGAGGTGGTTCAAGGTGTGCTTTTGGGCCTGGTTGTGGAAGATCGACTTGAAATTACCAATTGCTTCCCTTTCCCTCAGCACACTGAAGAAGATGCGAACTTTGATGAAGTCCAGTATCAGATGGAAATGATGCGGAGACTTCACCATGTAAACATCGATCACCTGCATGTGGGCTGGTACCAATCCACATACTATGGCTCATTTGTTACCCGGGCATTGTTGGACTCCCAGTTCAGTTATCAACATGCTATTGAAGAATCTGTCATTCTCATTTATGATCCCATCAAAACTGCCCAAGGATCTCTCTCGTTGAAGGCTTACAGACTAACTCCTAAACTGATGGAAGTTTGCAAAGAGAAGGATTTTTCTCCTGAAGCATTAAAAAAGGCAAGCATCACCTTTGAATACATTTTGAAGAAGTTCCAATTATAATTAAAAATTCACATTTGATCAATGTCCTAATGTGGGAGTTGGAGAAGAAGTCAGCTGTAGCAGATAAACATGAATTATTCAGTCTTGCTAGCAGCAATCATTTGGGGAAAAAACTACAGCTGCTGATGGACAGAGTGGATGATATGAGCCAAGATATAGTTAAATATAACACATACATGAGAAACACGAGTAAGCAGCAGCAGCAGAAACATCAGTATCAACAGCGTCGCCAGCAAGAGAATATGCAGCGACAAAGTCGAGGAGAACCTTCACTCCCTGAAGAGGACTTATCCAAGCTTTTTAAGCCACCTCAGCCCCAACCCAGGATGGACTCACTACTCATTGCAGGTCAAATTATCACTTACTGTTAGAATATCAAGGAATTCACTGCCCAGAATTTAGGCAAACTCTTCATGGCCCAGGCTCTTCAAGAATACAACCGCTAAGAAGATTGTTTCCAGAAGGAGTTATGGATTTTTGAAATTACATTTGGGCAACTATTAGAAGAAATAACATTTGTATATTGAAAGATCTTTCTAGTCAATAATAAAGTAAAAATTAATAATCAAAAAAATAAAAGAAAGAAAAGAAAAGTCACCACACTTAGTAAGTGTTACAGAGGAAATCCTCATGTGTCTCCCTAAACAGGCATCCCCCTTGTTTATCACGCACCTGCATTTATCTCAACATTCAGCTTACAGGCCTAGATCTCACTATCCTAGACCATGAATTCATTTTTCTCCCACTGAAGCATCTTTTCATAAAAAGAAAATCACCTAGTGGAGAGATTACAGATAAGAGGGGGGAAAGTAAAATGGGCAGCCCTGTAGCTCCCTCAAATGCTTGGAACCCAAACCCATGGCTTCACAGCAGTATGCATTTGCTAAGACAGTTTCCTTTTCTTCTTTGATTATGTGTCTAACCTTTATCAGTCCAGCCAGAAACCCCGAGTGCCAGCTTGCTTTTACATGCCAAGTATTTCCTAGCCCTTCCCTAGATACTTCAGCAAATTAATGTCTTGTAGCTGTAGGTGTCCTGTGCTAGCCTACTCCTCTGCTAGCAAGGAGGAACCAACCTCCTCTTTCAAGGGGAGGTCTCCTGAGGAGAAGTGATGAGAGAAGCCTAGATGGTTCTTGTTGAACAGGTTCCTCTGCTTTTTCTCTTGCATCTGCTGTGCCACTGGGGAAGTAACAGAATACTTAAGATATTTCCCTTTCCTAGTCTTCCTGGACCCCATAGCATTCTACCTACCAGACTGGCAGAAGAAACAGAAGGCTCATCTGGATTAGTCAAGCCTCTCATCCTCCATGCCACTTCCGTGGCAGCTGTCTCCTCTCCACACCCTACAAGGGCTGGAGAATTCCATGGCCCTCTGCATTCCTAGAGTGGCTGGTTGGCTTGAATAGCCAACCTTGAAGGGAATGCTGCCATGTGGGCCAACATTGCCCACACAATGCCATTGTACTGGAAAGGGTGATTTTTATCAGAAACTCATGAGCAGCATCCTAGGGTGAGGGGTGTCTACATCCTCTAAAGAGGGCATATATGTTCTCTGGGAGAAAACATTATTAGGGGCCAGCGAGGTGGCGCTGGAGGTAATGTGTCTGCCTTGCAAGCGCTAGCCAAGGAAGGACCGCGGTTGGTCTCCCAAGCCAGGGGCAATTTCTGAGCTCTTAGCCAGGAGTAACCCCTGAGTATCAAATGAATGTGGCCAAAAAATTTATTAATTTCTGCTAGGCCAGTGGTGGGTAACCTTTTTTTTTCAACGGAGCCAAATCTCACCAAAACCACAATTGAAATTTATTTTGAAGCCACACAGGGCGCTCAACGACAGTGGCTAGGAGCAGAGTCCTGACTCCTGGAGTGGCCGCCTGGCACACAGAAGAGCCGCATTAAAAAGTGTAAAGAGGGGCCCGGGAGATAGCATGGAGGTAAGGCGTTTGCCTTTCATGCAAAAGGTCATCAGTTGGAATCCCGGTGCCCCATATGGTCCCCCGTGACTGCCAGGAGCAATTTCTGAGCATGGAGCCAGGAGTAATCCCTGAGCACTGCCGGGTGTGACCCAAAAACCAAAAAACAAACAAACAAACAAAAAGTGTAAAGAGCCGCATGTGGCTCGCGAGCCGCGGCTTGCTGACCACAAGGCCAACCTCAAACTTTCAGGATTATTACATCCTACATTCTAGCTTTCTTGACCAATGAATGGTTACTCTCGCTTTTTCTTCACTCATAAGGGCCCCAGTAATCTGTTAGGGTTTTTATTTTTTTGGTTTTTGAGTCACACCCGGCAGCGCTCAGGGGTTACTTCTGGCTCTAGGCTCAGAAATCGCTCCTGGCAGGCTCCGGGGACCATATGAGATGCTGGGATTCGAACCACCTTACTTCTGCATGCAAAGCAAACGACCTACCTCCAGGCAATCTCTTCAGCTATTAGGGTTTTTAATATGAAGGTATGAAATAGAAAGTGCATTAATTAGACTAAGAGTTTACAGTCCTGCGTTCAGTTTATAGCTCAGCTATGAAGGGATTAATGACATAGGTATTTCTACAGCCCTAGTTCCTTCATTTACAAACTGAAAGGAGCTGGATTTGCTGATAACTGTGTAATAAAATTCCATGAATCTTTCTAACCTACTATTGAATAATACAGTAAAGAGCAGATGGTATTTTAAATGTTGAAGTCAGATAATGTGCCCCCCATGACTGGTTCTAAACTCACTGGTTAAACTTTCAACAATGCTGTTATTTCTTTGCATTTCATAAGTGAATTAACTTCATCATTATCACTCTTTTCTTTATCTTTAGCCCTTTATTTAGGAAGTCTCAAGTATCCTGTATTAGTTTTTTGTTTGTTTTGTTATCCATCCCTAGAAAGCCATCAGCTCTAAAGTAGGTAAAATTGACTCAAAGTTAGATCATGGTGTTTTATCTGTTTCTTCCTATTACACTACTATCTGGTAGCTTTCTGGCAGCACCAGCACACTGAATTGGTGCCATTAGGGAGGCTACTCCCTGTATTTCCCAAGATGCCTGCTCTGTGTTACAAATGGGACTTCAGAGTCTATCATCTTCTATTACAAACCTTTCCTGCCAATACTTGACTCTCGGCCATATTAATAACCTATATTCCACTAGGTTCAGGTTCACACAGCTCTTAAGAAATCTTTCTAGGGGGTGGGCGGTGGCGCTGGAGGTAAGGTGCCTGCCTTGCCTGCGCTAGCCTAGGACGGACCTCGACTCGATCCCCCGGTTTCCCATATGGTCCCCCAAGCCAGGAGCAACTTCTGAGCGCATAGCTAGGAGTAACCCCTGAGCATCACTGGGTGTGGCCCAAAAACAAACAAACAAATAAACAAACAAACAAAAAGAAATCTTTCTACTTTATGTCCTTATCCTCAAAGTTCCTCAACTTCTGATGAAGACAAAATTGAAACCAGATGAATATATCTATGTCATCTCTCATAATGATCAACCCTGGGGGAAGGCTGAGTGAGGACCATGCTAAATCAGGCCTTATAGCTCAGGCCCTGAAGTCTTGGGAACCCCCAAATCCACACCCCGAGGTACTTAGCGAACCAGACCATGTTTGGCATTAAAATCAAGGTCTTTCACTGCCTGTAATGATTACCCTCTGAAATATCTTCCTGGCCCTCATGTAATTTTTTTTAAATGTTGAGAAAGTAAAGACTCATGAGTGAGAGGAGCAGTTGGTTGAGTCTGATGTATGAGAAAGAAGGTTGAAATCCCACTTGAGGGAAAATAACACTTAGCATTGTTTTCTCTGTGAATTTTAGTAGCACATTATAAAGCAGTGAGTAACAACATTATGGTGAGACACACATGGCTTCATGATGTTACACACTTCAATCTATTTAAACATTTTTTCATTAATTAAGGTCAGGCTCATATAGTGCAGGTTCAAGGCTAGCTGCTGAGAGAAACAGAGAATAAGTCATGCCCACTTCTAAGGAATTTACAGAGACTGGAAGGCTATAGACAGTTGGGATGGTTTAGGTAAGAATGTTAAAACTGAGATTATGGAACTGAGGGTATTCTGAAGGAGCCCCACATCTAGTGCTGGACTCAGAGAGTCATTAAAGGAATCCCTTCAGAGTTGTGAGAGCTAAGCTGAAGCAGAAATGGAGTAAGTAAAGGATTCTCTTAATGAAGGAATGGTAAGTGTCCCAAAAAGCAGCATTACAGGACTTCTCAAGGATTCAGTGGTAGAAGGTCAGAATGTGGGGCTGAAGAGAGGCAGAGACTGCTACAAATGTCCTAGGATACTTTGTGTGGTATGAAGTTTCAACATTCTCTTAAAGGCAATGGGAAAAGATATAGAAACATTTTTACATTTTTTGGGAGCAGAAAATACATTCAGTTCCATAAAGTATTTACTTTACTGAAGTTATTTTGAAAAATTTTAAGGTGAAGGTCTAAGCAGATGTTTAGAAACTGCTGGAGTTAGACCCTGCAGAAGAGAAGAACATCATATTAAATGGTGCCCCTGGGAATGAGAAAAGTGGATGGAACATAGCTGCAAAAAAGGAGTATCTCTATTAAGCCAGATCCATAGACTCACTCTATTCTCAAAAGAGATGTAAACCAAGCTGTGAAAAATTATGTGTCACTAGCTGAATGGCTGAAAACTTGCAATCTCAGGAGGAGAGGTGAACCAAGTCCCTTCCCTGCCAAAGCCACACTAGCAAAGCCACCACCCACAATCTCTAATATGCCAATTGCCCTGTTTCATCACTTCACCACTGATCTCTGCAGAGACAACAAACCAACCAAATCTCCAGTTATGCCAGTATTTGGGATTATGTCACCAGGACTTTTTTGGAGTGAATATGGGCATCCTCCCCACAACCACAATCTCATACTTCCAGAAGGCCTGCTCGCCAAAACCATGTTCCACAAAAGATAAAATATCAGCCACAAACTTTGTAATTTCTGAATTGCATGTGCATATGTGGCTGTGCAGCAACTCCAAAGTTTTTAATACTAAAGATGAGCATACCAATGTATAAGTCAATGTGGATTCAAAGTCACCTAATGATCAAAAACAAAACAAAGAACAGGAAGATGAACTAGTAAAAATAGCTTAGTAAACCTTCTAACAATGACAATGATTTAATTGACATAGAATAATTTTCACACATTTTCTTTTTGCTGTATTTAAAATATTAATTTCAGTATTATTTGTAAATAAGCAATATAAATTATATAATTTCATGTCTGCATAGAGATTAAGTTTGGGATAGGTAGAAATCAGGCACAATGATGGAGGGAATATGATGTTGATGGTAAGATTGATGTTGGAACATAAGTGGCGAAACAAATGCTTTATGCGCAACTAATGTATCATAAACAACTAAAACATAGTCTTTAAATAAAGTAATTTTTTTTTTTTGGTTTTTGGGTCACACCCAGCAGTGCTCAGGGGTTACTCCTGGCTCCATGCTCAGAAATTGCCCCTGGCAGGCACGGGGGACCATATGGGGCACCAGGTTTTGAACCGATGACCTTTTGCATGAAAGGCAAACGCCTTATCTCCATGCTATCTCCCGGGCCCCAAGTAATATTTTTTTTAAAAAGGAGCATCTCAGAACTGCCTCGCTGAGTGAGTTGTGCCCATCCACTCTGTACAGACTGCAAGGGGCTCTCCCAGGGGCAGGTGTGAGAAGAGTTGTGGGAGCAGTAATTGGGGCTGCCAAGCAGAGAAGGGAAAGGACTGGGCATAGACCCTGGATTTCTGCTTATCCCCATCCTGACAACACTTCTGCCAGTGGTCTTGGATAATAGGACGCCAAAGAAATCAGGGTGAGAATGCCTGCATAGTAGAGCATAGCTTTGCATGCATGAGGTCTTGGCTTTGCCCCTCAACTCCACCTACAGGATCTCTAGTGCCATAAGAAAATGTGAGACTCCCTTGTTCTCCCTTACCACAACCACCACAGAGAGAAGGGAAGGAGGGCCAAAGAAGAAACCAGGTAGGCTTACCTCACTGGGTCTGTCTCAAGTGTCTTTAGGGTCATCTGAGAATCAGAATATTTGTATCTGAGAACTGAGCTTACTGGGGGGGGGGGGGCAAGGAGTGTGTGTTGAGAAGACATACTCTCCAGGGTTGCCTGTTAGAACACTACATGCATGAAACCCTATCATTAATAATGCTGTAAATCACGGTGACTCAAATTTTAAAAAATTGAAAATTAAGAAAAATTGAAAAATAATAAAGAAACAAAAACCAGAGGTATAATATGCTGGAAACAATGATTTATTGGTTCTTGAAAGTATGGAAAGGATAGAATAATGATGAAACTCAGATATCTAAGCTAGGAAACTGGACATAGTGCACCTCAAGAAATTCTAAAGATGAGGGGGAGAAAGAAAAAAAAGCTCTAAAGATGAGTACAAAGGTGGATAAGGTCCTAATTCCACTGACCACCTTCAAGCAATGTTAACTTTACAATTCATGGTATATTCAGAATGATTAGCAACAATTTTCTGGGGCCCAGGAGATAGCATGGAGGTAAGGCGTTTGCCTTTCATGCAAAAGGTCATCAGTTCGAATCCCGGTGCCCCACATGGTCCTCCGTGCCTGCCAGGGGCAATTTCTGAACATGGAGCCAGGAGTAACCCCTGAGCGCTGCCAGGTGTGACCCAAAAAACAAACAAACAAACAAACAAAGCAAAAAAAAAAAAACAATTTTCTGAGCAAAGTGGCTCTTCTGAACCTATGAGGCTAAATGGCCTTTGGGAAAAGAGCATTGGAGCATAGTCCCTTGACTGAACTCTATCCTGTCTTCTACAAACATTATGATTGTTCCATATAAGTTTTTAACCAATTAGTTAACAAAATAACAAAACAATGATCAGGGTTTGCTTTTAGTTTTTCATTTTCCTCTGACATTATACAAGTAGGTAATGTTAAGCAATTTTAGCTTCAGTCATTTTTCTCCCTCTGGAATATATATGAATTGTCACTTTTTAGAGCCCAAACTGAGAACATAAGATGTCCTTAAGGATACTACATAGAGGACAAGGGCCTTAGAGCCTGAGAAACACTGGTGGAATATCCTTGGGCAATATCCTTAATTTCCTCATCTGTAAAATATAGAATGTAACATCTATCCTAAGCAGTTGTGAGAATTACAATAAGGTATAACATTTATGGCATTTACATGTTAAGTGCCAAATAAATGTGACTTTTTGCCCTGCTTCCCTACCATTCTTACATCCATAAATACTTAAAGCCTGAAAGATCTGTGGTCTCACTTGGATAAAGGAAGTGTCCTTATATTTGTCATCTTATGAATTTAGTTGTTTTGGATTCTTTTTGTTTTGCTTTATTTTTGGCTTTTGGGTCACACCCATCGGTGTTCAGGGATTACTCCTGGCAGGCACTGGGGACCACATGGGATGCTGGGATTCAAATCACCATCCGTCCTGGGTCGGCCGTGTGCAAGGCAAATGCCCTACCACTGTGCTATCTCTACTGCCCCATTTTGGATGTTTTGTTGGTGGGAAGAACAGAGATGAAAGGTAGAGAGAAGAAAGATGGAAATAATAGAGGAAGGGATGATATCTGAATTAAATTTATAACTAAGTGCAAGTTGTACCTGAAAGAGTTCCTTCTCAATGTAGCATTCATTTTCTTCTCAACTGCAGTTACTAACCTATACAATGATATGTCTGAGGTAGCACATTCAAGATAAAAGAACACATGGCAAGAGATATAATACAAGGGTAAGTCACTTGTTTTGTATACAGCCAATAGGGTTCAATCCCTAGCACATATGGTATCCTGAGCCCCACCAGAAGTGATCCCTGAGAACTGAGCCAGGAGTAAGACCTGAGCACCAGCATGTGAGGCCCACTCACCATCACCACTACTACCACAACCCCCACTCCCCAATAGCACAAAAATGAAGAGTCCTCTATCTAAGCTGGAATATCTGGCTAATTTAATAATAATAAATATATAGCAGTTTCCTTTCCTTTCCTTCATAGGTAGACTTTGCTCCATCGGTCTTTGCCTTTGAATCCCATAGTTCTAAGCAATGATGTTACTGGCAACTCACTTTAGAAAAATGCAGGTCTTGGGGCTGGGCGGTGGCACAAGAGGTAAGGTACCTGCCTTGCCTGCGCTAGCCTTGGATGAACCTCAGTTCAATCCCCCGGTGTCCCATATGGTCCCCCAAGTCAGGAGCGACTTCTGAGCGCATAGCCAGGAGTAACCCCTGAGTGTCACCGGGTGTGGTCCAAAAACAAAAAAACAAAAACAACAACAACAAAAAAAAAAAAAAAGAAAAATGCAGGTCTTCTGCTTTGAGTATTTTCCAAACCTTTCAGTGTTGATATGTATGTAATTTCATTTTTTATTACCTTCCTAATTAAAGGTAGTATCTAACCTTTATAGATAAAGCTCACAAACTCCCTCCATCATCTTTCTTAGCTGCTGAACAGATTCAGAAACTTGTATTAGTCCCTTTTACCATTTCTCTCTTCTTCTTGATATATATTTTTATTGCTCTAACTGTTCCTCTTCCCACTTCATTTGTTTCTTTTCTACATAAAAAAATTCATTCATATGAGATTATTTTGTTTTATTTGGGGGGTGTGCCACTTATTTTTAATTTTTATTGTGACTGAAGTTCATTACACAGAATTATTTACGGTACATAGTGACAATGAATGAAGGGCATTCCCACCACCAATGTTGTCTTCCCTCCACTCCTGTTTCCAACATGTCTCCCATATCTCCCTTCTTTAACCCCCATACCCAGAATACAAGTGTAACTGGTCTCCACTTTACATCTTGTTGTAGGTTGGGTATCTATTCTGTTTGGTGTTCCAGTCTGGTCATTTTTTATTTACACTACATGTTCATATGACTGGTCCTGGTAACATCCTTTTCTCCCTTCAATTTATGAGGCTATTCAGGTTCAGGTTCAGTTTATGCTATTCTGTTTGAGATAAAAAGGTTAAGGAAAAGAGAAGAAAAAATTTGGTATCAACTACTAAAAAATTCAGCAAATAATATCCACAAGAGTGAAAAAAAAGTGGAAGAAAAAAGAGAAGGAAAATAATATCAAAAACAGACAAAAAAGAAAACAAAACAAAACTAGAAAAAGGAATGCTGGAGTGGCAGGGTTTGGTGTTATCCCACTTTATTTATTTATTATTTATTTATTTATTTATTTTTGTATAGGCACAGTAAGTATTGGGGAAGTAAGGAAATTTCTATGGCCTAAGGGATTCAGGGTTTCTTCACTCTTGAAGCATATTGTCATGGGAACAACCACTGGCTCCATACCTTCTCATTGCCATATCCCAGGGGTTTTGTTTGTTTGTTTTTTGTTGTTGTGGTGGTGGTATCAGGAAACTTTCCTCTCGATTTCGGATGAGAAAATCAGGTCACTGTAGAAAGCAATCTTTGTACTTGCACAGGTCCTAGGACAAGGCCTAGGGTAGAGTCTTTAAGGTTCTAGAGGTTGTTCCAACATTGTTGATGTGTTCAGTTTTCTGTATCATGTGCTCCATGTTTTTGCTAGTTCCCTAAACCAAAGTTCAGGAAATTATGGTTCCAAAGGTTCTGCTCAGTCTCTGTTGTCAGAATTGGGCCTCTGTACTTAGAAATCTTGATTTTTGTAGGAGACCTGCACTATAGCCTAGGGTAGGGTTTTCCCTAATGGTCTCCAGGTAAGTTCTGCCCAGTCACTGTTGTCAAAGTCAGTTTTCTGAAGTTAGTGCTCTTATTTTTCATAGTTCAAAGGACAATACATCTTCTGATTTCCACTTAGTGTTAGGTGATGTGATAGAACCTCCGGTCTTAGGTCAAGTTGACATTTCCTCACTGTCCACGTTGTCCTATTAACACTATCACAAGTATATCTCCCAACAGAACTTAGTTCCTGGTGTTGTTGCAGGGAGTTGTTTCAGTACTACATCTGGGATCTGGGATTAGAGAATAAACTAACAGTGTTCAATCTCGTGGAGACTAAGTTGTATCCACATGACATATGTCCAGGATGGGAGGCACCCTTGTGTAAAAAGTGTGAGTTCTTATCCTTAGAAGATAAGATCTTCTGTCTGAGTCCATGGTTTCCCCTTATTTACTGTGCCTATACAAAAAAGTATGGTGCCCTTTTGTATTGCTGGTGCTATTCTGGGTAAGGATGACAGGCTACACCTACAGTATCTGTGGTGTGGTCTGAGCTTTTACCCCAGGCAAGATGGTTTCTTGGTTTTTACATCAAGCACCACACAAACAGAAAATATGCATATATAAAAAAAATAGAGCAAATAGATAAAACTGAGGTAAAAAATTTAAAAAAAAAAAAGGTAAATTGAGAAAAAAGAGAAAGAAAAAGAAAGGTATTTGAAAAAAAGAAAGTAATGGGGGAGGCTATCTGTATGTATAGGAATATATATCTTAAGATGCATTATTAATAAGATATTAAGTTTATGTAGGCAATATAGGCCTCCCAATTAGGTCTTCTGAGATATTCTTTATTTTTATTTTTTTTTTTTGGTTTTTTGGGCCACACCTGGTGACGCTCAGGGGTTATTCTTGGTTATGCTCTCAGAAGTCGCTTCTGGCTTGGGGGACCATATGCGGGGGATCGAACCGCAGTCCATCTTAGGCTAGCGCAGGCAAGGCTTACCTTACCTCCAGCGCCACCACCCGGCCTCTTCTGAGATATTCTTGTGGTGAGTGGAAGCCAAGGCACTTTTTCGTATCACAGATTTTGGTTCAGAGTTTAAGATATGATTTACAGTATACCAGAGTTCTATAATGTCCTTGAGTTGGGAGTTTTGCTGCAGCTGATTCCAGTATCATGCATCAGTCCATGGTTTGTTGGGGTTAGAAGAGTCACAAGCTTGAGTCAGCAGGCGTGTTGCTTGTAGTTTCTTGTTGAGTCACAAGAAGGGGGATCGAGACGGTGTCTTTCATTGAGGAGCTGGATGGTGGTTTGTTGGGGAAGGATGTCGGACTTGGTGCCTATCAAGGTAAGAACTGAGGGAAAAGAGGGGTAAATAAGGGGGAGGTAACAAATCCGGGTTAGGATATGGGAGTGTATAAGGGTCTCTGGATGTGGAAGGGCAATGTATAAGTGGGGCGTATACATTATATAGATGAATAGTTTAAGATTAAGGCTTGGCAGTCAGAGAGGACGTTCAACATTATAAAAAGTAACGTTCACGGGGCCGGGTGGTGGCGCTGGAGGTAAGGTGCCTGCCTTGCCTGCGCTAACCTAGGACGGACCATGGTTCGATGCCCCGGTTCCCATATGGTCCCCCAAGCCAGGAGCGACTTCTGAGCGCATAGCCAGGAGTAACTCCTGAGCATCACTGGGTGTGGCCCAAAAAACAAACAAACAAACAAACAAAAAAGCAAAAAGTAACGTTCACATAGATAATGATTTCAGAGATCTATTTGAGTGCAATCTCCTTATATAGGGTATTCCATTTCCTTAACTATAATCAAGGACAAGAGTATTTTTGGATGATGTTAAAAAGGTTATTTGTCGGGGCCCGGGAGATAGCATGGAGGTAAGGCGTTTACCTTTCATGCAAAAGGTCATCGGTTCGAAACCCGGTGCCCCATATGGTCCCCCGTGCCTGCCAGGTGCAATTTCTGAGCATGGAGCCAGGAGCAACCCCTGAGCACTGCCGGGTGTGACCCAAACCCCCCAAAAAAGGGGGGGTTATTTGTCGCGAGGGCGCTAATGTGGGCGAGTGTACCACTTTTAGCAGGACTCAAGGACCATTCCTGTACCCAGGATCGCCAATGTCATGCCAGGGAACAAACTGGGATTGGCTACTTGCAAGGTAACCACTTTACACCCTGTACTGTCTCTCTGGCTCACAAAGTTAATTTTTAGTCAGAAAAAAAAATGTAGTCACTTAAAAGAGATTTTATCTTCTAATTGTCAGTAATAAACATCTAACTTTTGAAGACCTTGTGACATGAGAAGATAGTCTCTTTATACCTGTAAACTGTTTACACTTTATTTTAGCAAAATAAGAAAACACAAAGGGATTCAAAAAGCTAATATTACACATCTTTTAAAAGAGAGGCAAGAAACCATAGAGATAGCTTCACAAAAATCCATTTATCTACTTGGGATGAGATTATTGATTTTCTTAGTTACTACTTTTCCCTGAAGAGTTGAAATAAGTGCCTTTTGATACTTGGGCTTGAGAAAATCTTGTTCCCTAGAGCCACTTGGCAAGTATAAATCCCAGGAACTAGGGGCTTTGATCACTGAGTTTGTGATTGTGAAGCAAGAACCATTGCTGAGAGAGAAGGGGACTGTAAGGGAGGGACCCAGCGAGCAGGGAGGTGGAAATTAAGTGTACCAGCAAATTTAGGAATAGGGGGAACAATCCTCTTCCTTCCCAGTTCCTTAGCTATTGATTTTACAATGACACATCTGGCTGTGCTGATGGCACATTTAGCTGTGGTTTTCTCTTAGGTTCGCAGCACTCACTGAGGTACTCACCGCTTTCAGCTGTGATGCAGTCACATCACCCTCTTAGCAGAGGCACAAGTGAAGGTAGCGGTGCTCACCAGGGGTTCCTGTGATCCCCAATCATGTGCTCACCAGGGTCACACTTTCTGGCTGAGGTGCACAAACATTTTTAGAGACCGCATTTTTTATTTTTTGCTTATACACACCAGATGTGGTGCAGCTGAAAACTGCCCATGAGTCTGGGGATCTCAGACAGCAGAGTTATCAGCAACATGTTCAGTGCATGTGGACAGTAGGATTTGACCATACACAGTAAGGAAAGCGATCAAAGCCCTGAGTCCCAAGGAGGTTCTTTCTGGGGCCCACCAAGTGGGTCATCTTTTACTTCTACCAACATCTTCTGCTTTGCCCAGGATACCACACACGTTTTAGCTTAATCTAAACCTAGATAGAATTCCCTGTATTCCACAAGCCCACAGTTTGATATCAAAGTGAACTTTCTTTTTTGTTTGTTTTTTTTGTTTGTTTGTTTTTTGTTTGTTTTTGGGTCACACCCGGCAGCGCTCAGGGGTTACTCCTGGCTCCATGCTCAGAAATTGCTCCTGGCAGGCACGGGGGACCATATGGGGCACTGGGATTCGAACCGATGACCTTTTGCATGAAAGGCAAACGCCTTACTTCCATGCTATCTCCCAGGCCGAACTTTCTTTTTTTTTAAATATTTTTATTTATTTTTTTTGGTTTTTGGGTCACACTGGCAACGCTCAAGGGTTACTCCTGGCTCCATACTCAGAAATCGCTCCTGGCAGGCTCGGGGGACTATATGGAATGCTGGGATTCGAACTATCGTCCTTCTGCATGGAAGGCAAACAAACACCTTACCTCCATGCTATCTCTCTAGCCCTTTTAATATCTTTATTTAAGCACCGTGATTACAAACATGTTTGTAGTTGAGTTTCAGTCATTAAAAAGAACAAACCCTTTCACTAGTGCAACATTCCCACCACCAATGCCCCACATCTTCCTCCTCCCTCACCCCTTGCCTGTATTCTCAAAGTGAATCTTCTTTTTTTTTTCCTTTTATTTAAAGTGAATTTTCTATACAAGAAAAAAAAAAAATCTTTGGGAGGGTCCAGTAACTCTACTGATAGCTGATTATGTGTTTTGATCTCAAAACGTGTTTTTTTTTTTTAAAGAGATGATTTTGTTTTACTTTATTTACTTATATTTATTCATCAATTTATTTGAGTAACGATTTGTTAATCGTCTTAAAATGTGTTTTTATCGGGGACCAGAGCGATAGCACATAGCCGGGAAGGCGTTTGCCTTGCACTAGGGTAACCCAAGTTCAATCCCCAGCATCCCATATGGTACCCTGAACCTGCCAGGAGTAACTCCAGAGTACTGCCGGGTGTGACCCCAAAACAAAACAAACAAAACAAAAGTATCTTTGTCATCATGGCACCCATTATTGTTTTGACTTTAAACACTTAGTAGGGGTGGCTGGGGTAGTGCTGAACCACACATGGTGGTAGCTCAGAGTAGTTCAGAGGCTACTCTTTGCTCTGTGCTCAGGAATCACTCCTGGTGTGCTCAGGGGAATTGTATGGGATGCCAGGGATCAAGAGGGCCCAGCAGTGCTCAGGGAACCATATGTGGTACCAGGATCAAATCAGGTTTAACCAGAAGCAGCCACTTAGAAGGCAAGTGTCTTAGCTTCTATATCTCTCAGGCCCTAAAGACTCTTAATAAGCTACATTAAAATATATGTATGAGCTAAATCATAACACCACACAGTAAAAAGTAAAAAAGAAAATCTGTTAAAATGGAAATTATGGGCTAGGAAGATAGAATGGGGGTTAAGGCGCTTGCTTTTCCTGTAGCCAATCCTAGTTGGATCCATAGCACATCATATGGCACAGAATCATAAGTAACTGCTAAGCATTACTCAATGTGTCCCTTAAATACCAAAAGTAAGTAAAATAAAACTGCAGTTTATAAGGGGCGAGAACAACAGTACAGAAGTTAGGGCATTTGCCTTGTATGCAGCTGGCCTGAGTTTGAAGCCTGGCATCTCACCTGGTCCCCTGAGGCACACCAAGAGTGATTCCTGAGCACAATCATGAGTAAGCACTAAGCACCAGAGGGTTTGGCCTGAAAAATAAAACAAAACAAAACAAAACAAAAAAACAATAATTCTAAAAAACACTGTCCCAAATTATCAGGCTAGACCCCAAACAAAATAGAAGTAAAATTACATAAAGTTGTCAATTCAGGCACATTTAAATAAAATAATGAGAGTCAATATTATGATGGTATGTTTTGTGCCATGTCCTAAAGCCAGCACACTAGAATATAATTTAATCCATGAGGGGAAGGAAGGAACTACCAGACCTAGTTTATTAAAATGAGAATCAACAATAGAAAAGATATTGATAAAAGGTCAAACATCACCTAACATGTATTAAGCTAGCAAGTACTAAAAGTGAGGAAACCAAGCATACTGGAGACACAAGGATGACTGAGACATGTCATTTCTCTATATTGCTTATAAAATATAACATGCTTAATAGCATATTGTTATATTTATATACACAAGTTTATATATGTTGTTTTATTTCTAGTTTACAACATCATAAAAGTCATTGAAAGGTACAACCCAAAGTAAAAGATTTCAAAAAGAGAAGTTGAGAATTCCACAAAATAGGGAAGATTTAAAAGGCTGGATTTTCATGGTAGAGATGGAAGGAGGATACTGCAAGCATAAGAAACAGAATCCCAGTCTAAAGAAATAGCACAGTAGTAGGTGTTCGTCTTGTAAGCGTTCAACCCTGGAAGGACCCGGGTTTGATTCATGGCATCCTATATGGTCACCACTGCCTACCAGGAGCAATTTCTGAGTGTAGAGCCAGGAGTAATCCCTGAGTGTCCCCAAGTGTGACCCCCTCAAAAAAAGAAAAGAGACAACATCCCCAGAAGCTCAAAGGTATGAAAATCTTAGAAAGGAGGGGATGGGAAAACAAGAGAGAGAAATATTGCCTAGATCAGGAGGATGCTGAAGGCCCGGTGAAGATTTTATAGTTTATTTGGAAGAAAAAATTGTAATTAAATAGAAGTTTTTAAGCAATAAGAAAATACTACTTATTAGCTTTTAAACCAAAAGATCAAAAGCTAATTTTTGTGGATCATTTACAATGTTCTAAGTAATTCGTATACCATGTTCAGTTTTTTGTAAATTTGAGTGAGCTATTGAAACATAAACTCCCAATGAGAAAGTGATCACTTCATAGAACCACATGAGGCTCAGAGAAGCTAATTCATCTTGCCCAGGTGGCACAGTTGATTTGTACCAGGACCAGGATTTTGTTAACTGGTCAATTGATTTTGGTTTGGAGGCAACACCCTGCAGTGATCAGAGGCAAATACTGGCTCTGTGCTCAGTAGTGATCCTTGGATATGTGTGGTAGGTCCATTTTGGTGCTAGGGATTCATACTGGGGTCAGTCCCATGCAAAGCAAGCACCTTTACCTCCTATACTATCCCTCTGGCCCAACAACCAGAATCTCAACCTGGGACATCTGCTGCAAAACTATCCATTTTCTAAAGGGAACAAGAGCCTCCCAAGAAATGATCAGGGGAGCCATAGGCCATTTCCAACTGTAATAGGCCAACCAGGCCAGATGTCAATTCTAGGATCTGGTTATGTGGCATTATTTGGACCCAGCAGTGCTGCAGGTCATTCAGGTCACAACTGTTAATATTCAGGGGGTGGTGAAGTGCTGGAAATCAAATTCAGGTCTTGCTCAAGCAAGTCATGTACTGCTTAATCCTTGAGTTATTCTCCCAGTTTTCCAAGTCTCCATTCTTAAGATCTAAATAATACATGCTAGAACTAAAGTTGGTGGCAATAGAAATAAAATGAATATATGCAAGGAAATGGTTCAAAGCATTGTAACATAGAATATGATGTGAGGGAAGAGAAAGAAGGGAAATTGCAGACTATTGGAGTTGGAGTCAATGTTCGAAGCCACAGCAAGGAAATTGCTATGAGGTATAGATTAGAGAGCAAAGCAGTGATCTTAAGAAAGGGAAAGAGGTAAGGAACAATTGTATAGTAGATTACTGCTTATCTTATGCACAGCTGTGGTTTGATCTCTAGTACCACCTTGGTCCTCCTAGCACTGTCAAGGGTGTTCCTCAAACACACAGCAGAAGTAATCTCCAAGGGGGCCAGAGAGATAGCATGGAGGTAGGGTATTTGACTTGCATGCAAAAGGATGGTGGTTTGAATCCCGGCATCCCATATGGTTCCTCTGAGCCTGCCAGGAGCGATTTCTGAGTGTAGAGCCAGGAGTAACCCCTTGAGTGCTGACCCCCAAAAAAAACAAAGAAAAAAAAAAGAAGTAATCTCTGAGTAACACTAGGAGTGGCCTAAAAAGAAAAACAAAATAAACAAAAGAAAAGCCCCAGTGTAGAACTAGGAATAAATTGTGAGCAGTTACCGGATTTTGCTTTGCATTATCAGACAATCACTTTTTTTTTTTTTTGGTTTTTGGGTCACAACCGGCAGTGCTCAGGGGTTACTCCTGGCTCCATGCTCAGAAATTGCTCCTGGCAGGCACGAGGAACCATATGGGGTACCGGGATTCGAACCGATGACCTTTTTGCATGAAAGGCAAACGCCTTACCTCCATGCTATCTCCCGGGCCCCGACAATCACTTTTTAATTATTTATTTATGTTTATTATTTTGCCTTTTTTGGGCCACACCCAGTGGTGCTCAGGGCTAACATAGCCTGTATTCAGGAATTACTTCTGGTGGAATTTGGGGTGGATCAAACCTGGGTCAGTTGCCTGCAAGACAAGCACCCTACCTGTTGTATTATGCTGGCTTGACAATCTTTTTTTAATAAAATGAAGACACTTTTATTTTATTTTCACACTTTTTTTTTCTTTTGGGGCCACACCCGGTGGTGCTCAGGGTCTGTCTGTCCTGGCTGTCTGCTCAGAAATAGCTCCTGACAGGCACGGGGGACCATATGGGACACCGGGATTCGAATCAACCACCTTTGGTCCTGGATCGGCTGTTTGCAAGGCAAACACCACTGTGCTATCTCCCCGGGTCCTTATTTTCACACTTTTATTTTAATAAAAATGAAGACATTATAGGCTATAGTAAATGTACATGATGTTTAATACATTAGCTGCTTCTTTATAGGGAAGCATTTCTAGAGTAATAAAGTCTCAATTTTTTTTTGAATTTTTGTTTGCCATTTTAGGCCACATCTAGCAGCGCTTAGGGTTTATTCTGAGATATATGCTCAGCGATCACTCCTGGCCATGTTCTGAGGACCATATGTGGATCAAGGGATCTAAGGCTGTGTCTAAGGCAAATAACCTATCTACTATTGCTACAGACCAAAGTCTAGATTTTTTGAATTATCTGAATCTTATAATTTTCTGAATAGCAAATATTATCTGCTAAAAAAACATTGTAGGGCCTGAGCAATAGTGCTTACCTTGCATGAGGCCAGCTCAAGTTTAATACTCAGGCACACATTATGATCCCCTGAATCTGCCAGTGTAATTCCAGAGGACAGGGCCAGAAATAAACCCTAAGCATTCACAGTTATGCAAGAACCAAACAAAAAAAAAATTTTTTTTTTTTTTTTGGTTTTTGGGCCACATCTGGTGGTGCTCAGGAGTTACTCCTGGCTCTGCACTCAGAAATTGTTCCTGGTAGGTTTGGAGGACCATATGGGAACCAGATCAAACTCTAGTCCTTCCCAAGTCCGGCGCATGCAATGCAAACATTCTACACCTATGCTATCGCTCTGGGCCCCCCCAGTTTTAAATTAAAATAATATTTAATTTAAAACAAAGCTTTCTGGGCTGGAGCAATAGCACAGCAGTCAGGCATTTGTGGACTCCGGTTCGAATCCCAGCAACCTGCCAGGAGTGACTTCTGAGAGCAGAGCCAGGAGTAACCACACCGCTGGTTGTGACCTAAATAAATAAATAAATAAAATTAAGCTTTCTGCTTCTAATAATAGCAATAATATAAACTGATTACAGAAAACTTGGGAAATATTCATTCTTATAAAGAGAAAATAAAGATAGCCTTTCAACAGAGATGGCACTATTAACAGCTTTTAATATATTCTTTCAGTCTTTTCCAGATTTACATACACACTTTCTTTTTTTTCTTCAAAACCAAGGTTTTGGGGCTGGAGAGACAGCACAATGGTAGGGCATCTGCCTTACATGCAGCTGATCCAGGACGGATGATGGTTCAAATTCTGACATCGCATATGGTGCCACACATCTGCCAGGAGTGATTTCTGAGCGCAGAGTCAGGAGTAAGCCCTGAGAGCTACCGGGTATGATGCAAAAACAAACAAACAAATAAAAAACACACAAAAAGCACCAGGGTTTCTTCTGAAAATAAATTCTCTCATGGTTAGATATATATTTAGAAATATCTGTAAGTATTATATATACATGTATGTGTGTATATATGTGTGTGTAAGCTTTTTGAGCCTGAACCCAAAGGTGCTTAGGTTGTACTTCTGGATCTGCCCTCACGATCTGCCTGGCAGTCTCTAGGGACCATCTGGGATGCCAGGAATCAAACCCTTATTGACTGAGTGTAAAGCAAGTGCCTACCTGCTGTATTTTTGCTCCAGCACCAATATTATGCATATTTTATATGGCATTAAATTTAATATTAATAACAATTTGATAGTCACATATAGTAATTCATTAGCCACAATTTATATCACCAAACCCTTCTCACTGTACTTGTAAATTATTTCCACATAATAGATAATACCACAATCAATATTGTTATTCATACCTTTGTACCTTTTGTTTATTGATTATTTTCTAAATATTTTCTAGCAGCAAAATGACAAATCAAATGTCATGAATGTTTCTCAGGCAGAGATCCATTTCTGAACATAAATATCATTTGCTGATCATACTTATATTAAAATATACTAAACCATGCTTTCTCCTTCCAATTCCTCAATTCTGTTCTTGGAAATAAAAAGAAAATGAAAAAGATCAAGCCTTTCTAAAAGTATACAAATATTTTTGTTTTGATATTTTTCTTTTATTAAACTTTTTAAATAACAGGTGGGGTTGGATACTTGGGTGGTCTCTCTCATATATATATGCACACATATGTATACACACACACACATATATATATACATATATATATATATATATATATATATACGCACACACACACACACACACACACACACACACACACAAATTTGGATCACCCTAGCTCTCAGTTCATCTATTCCTATGAGGATATACTTGCGGGAAAATGTGATCTTATCTTTTTAGTTCAACTAGTAACTGGAACTTCATGTAGTTTCTTGGTAAAAACTTCAGCTTTGAAACCAGAACTAGATCAATATTGTTGCTTTCTTGACACTTAGATAACTTAAACACTAACTCTGAGCCTTAGCAATTTTTTTTTTGCAAAAAAAAGAGATAAGCATCCTGAGAAAATTAAATGAAATCTTAGGGGGAAAAAGTACTCGCAAATATGTACTCTACTACATAATAAAGACAAATTTTTGAAATAAATATTTACATCTAAATAAATTGCATTTATAGGCTAATAAAGTAATACCACACAATAAAGCTATTTGGGTGTGATGTTTTAGGCTATACCCTGTGCTGCTCAGGGGACACACCAGACAGAGAGTAGGGGATCATGTGGTACTGGAATTGAGCCCAGGTTGAACAAGTGCAAAGCAAACCCTTTATACCCTGTACTATCTCTCTAGCCCCCAAAAGTTATCTATAAATCTTGTGAAAGCTCAAATTTTCTATTTCTTATTTCAAAAGTACATGTTACCTATGATAGCATCAAAACTAATTCTACTCTCACCCGAAGTGAGTTTAGAATATATAGTTTAGAATTCTCCACTCTGTGCTATGTAATATTACAAATATTTCCTGTGAAAGAACTCTCTGGTCAAGAAAAATTTCAGGATTAGTAAGTTCATAGTCCCATGAAATATTAAGGACTCAAGATTTGAAAACTTAAGATTTATGGAGGGGTCAGCAGGTACTAGGCCTAGAGAAGTAGTCAGAAGAAATGCTTAGCAAATAGGGTATACTAAGGCAAACTACAGGACTCTTGCCCTCTTTAGGTGAAGCAGGAGCTCTTCTCTCCACAAGACCATCATCACCCTGATAAATGTGGATCCAAGTTTACCAATGCAGGCAGCTATCTGAATTTGTGTGTGTGTGGGGGGGAGGAGGGAGTGAGGCTTACACCAGTAGTGCTCAGTATTCAGGGCTGATTCATGGCTCTTTGCTCAGGGATCTCTGCTGGCAGGGCTCAGAGTACCATATGGGATGCCAAGGTTCAAGTCAGGTTGGCTGAATGCAAGAAAAGAACCCTGCCTGTACTGTCTCTCTGGTCCTGATATATCTTAATTTCTTAACGTGTACATTTCCAACTTTCAATTTTTTTTAAATTTGGGCCACACCCGGTGTAGCTCAGGGATTACCCCTGGATATGCACTCAGAAATCGCTCCTGGCTTGGGGGGCCATATGGGATGCCTGGGGATCGAACTGTGGTTCATCCTACGTTAGCTCATGCAAGGCCAATAATGCCCTACAGCTTGTGCCACTGCCCCAGTCCCCCAAATTTCAATTTTTAAACTATTTTCATGATGCTAGGAATTTAACCCAAGGCCTCAAGTATTCAAAGCTTAAAATGCTCTACCAGTGAATCATATTCCTAACCACTGGTTCCAATTTTTGTTAAATTCTATATTGGTCAAATAAAACATCTATGTGTCAGGTTAAGATCAGAAACCTACAGTTTGCACTGATCTATTTGACCTATCATGGTTCCTCTGACATATAGTCACCCAACCTGTCAATGAAAACCCTGTCAATGAAGAGAGAGATATTACAGCAGGTAGGGTACTTACCTTTCGTGTGTTTGACATGATTTGATGGCTCCCTGGGGCTTGCCAGGAGTGATTCCTGAGTACAGACCCAAGAGTAAATCATGAGTACCTCCAAGTGTGGCCTCAAGACAGAAACAAAGACATTTTAAGAGAAATGCTGCTCTTTCGTTGAACTTTCAAAAAAAATTGGAAATGGCATGATTTTATATCAAAATTACACAATATTCAGTGAATATATAACTCAAATTATAAGATAAGATTCCCAGTTACTGAGAGGAATGTCAACTTTTTTACAAGGTGTTCTATACTCTAAGTAGCAAGGAATGGATTGGGTGAAATTGGCAAGAAGATAGAATTCCCTACCTCTGTGTTTGTTTAATCAGTTAACCTATAAAACATTTATTCTTTAAAACAAAAAACTTTGTTGACATATTTCCTTATATACAACTGAATAATTTGGGGTATATTCACAGGCTTATTTTTTTCCTTTTGGGTTATACCTGGAGGTAATCAGGACTTACTCCTGGCTGTGTATTCGGATCACTCTTGGGGAGTATTGGGAGTCTATACAAAATTACAAGAATTAAACCTAGGTCGGTATATGCAAAGCAAGTAGGTGCCCTGTTTTTACTGTAACTCTGGCTTTTTCACTGAGCATAACATAATCAAGATGCTTCCATGGGCTACTACTTCTGTCCTTTCTGTTGCCAATTATTTATTGTATAATTGTACAAGTATTCCAATTTTGTTTTTCACTCTTGAATTGATGGACATTTAAATTGTTTCTACCTTTCTCTTCCTTACAAATAATGACCATAAACACCCATGTATAAGTTTTATATATATAAATACATATATATATTATATATATATATATATATATATATATAATTTAGGTGGCTGGGAAGAGGTTCCCAAGCGTTGCTAAGGGCATCCAGGGGTTACTGCCAGTTCTCAACCAAATTGGACAGTATCTCAGTAGCAGAGCCCAAGGAGGTAGTAATGCTCCCCTGCATTGCTGTGGACTCCTAGGGTGACCCCAGCAATTTTCAAGGGACTCCAGGGCTATACTAGTGATGCTCAAGGGCACAAGATCACTCACAATGGTGGCTGGTCCAAAAATGTTAGTCTGGGCTCAGGAAAAGGTGACTTAGAGGAAGAATTGCATATCTTGCATGTGTAAAGTTTTGGGTTCAGTCCCAAGCATTGCAAATAAAATAAACAAATAAAAATAAATAAAATGAGCACTAGTATTCTCAGTGATACTCAGGAACCAGAAATCAAACCCAGGTCCTACTAGTTGAGTCACATCCCTTCACCATCTTTTTTGTTGTTGATGTTGTTTTGTTTTGGGGGCCCCACCTGGTGGCGCTCAGGGGTTATTCCTGGATATGTGCTCAGAAATCGCTCCTGACTTGGGGGACCATATGGAATGCCGCGGATCGAATCCAGGCCCATCGTGGGTCAGACATGCAAGGAAAACACCCTACCGCTGTGCTATTGTTCCGGCCCTTATATATCATCTTTAAAAAAAATGCATATCACTTGAGCCTGAGTGACAGTGGTTTGGGCATTTGTCTTGCTTGTAGTCCTCTGGGGTTTGATCTCCAGTACCTTCAAGAGTGATTCCTGAGGACAGAGCCAGAAGTAAAACCTGAACACTTCTGAGTGTGGCACGAAAACAAAAATAATATCTTAATTATACCACTGAGCACCACAGGGGGTGCCCCTCTCCAAATATATATAAAGTCATACTGTTTTGGCTTGCCAGTGAGTTCAATGGGATAAGGCCCAGGTTCAGTTCCTGACATTACTTGGTCCCCCAAATATAGAGCTGGGAATAGCTTCGATTCACTGCTGGGTGTAGTTGCCAAATGAAACAAAACTGTTTTAAATTTTTGGGGGGTTTTAGGCCACACACTGTGGCACTTAGGGAGGGGTTATTCATGGTAAGTTAGGGGTACCATATGGGATGCTGAGGATAGAATTCTGCATTGACTGTGTGCAATGCAAATGACTTATCCTATGTCCTATTTCTTCCCCCTCCCCAAATGATTTTATTCCAAATGATTTTTTAAACTAGAATTTTTCCTCTGTAGGCATATCATTTTTACTAACTAGTAAACAAGCATATTTTAATTTATTTATTTTACTTTGGGGCCACACCCAGAAGTGTTCTGGGCTTATTCCTGGCTTTGCACTCAGGAATCACTCCTGGCAGGACTCCAGGAACAATACTAGGTGCTTGATTGGCACAGCAAGCACTTTAGTATCTATCCAGGCCCAACATCCTATTTACTTTTGTTTGTTTGGGGGGGCCTCACCCAGACATTCTCAGGACTCTGGCTCTGTGCTCAGAGATCACTCCTAAAGGGACTTAAGGAAAACAAAATAAAAGATAAACTCTGTTTTCTTACTCAGAGGGAAATTTGGGATAGAAATGATCGTACAGCAGATAGCCTTGCATATGTTCCAGGTTTAATTTCCTTCATCCCATACAGTCTCCCACTAGCAGTACTACCAGGAGTAATTCCTAAACACAGAGCCAGAAGTAACCCCAGACCATTGCAAGGTGTGGCCTCAAAGCCACTCACTCCAGAAAAAAAAAAAACAAACAAAAAAAACAATAGCAACAACAAAAACAATGAAATACTCTAATTCTTGATATATGGTTGGTATAAATTAGCTTTAATTTTCTTTGCTTTTGTTTTTTGTTTTTTTTGTTTTTGTTTTTGTTTTTTTGTTTTTTGCTCCCCTCAATCAGTGCTGCACACCAGGGGAGCAATATTTGGGCAAAAATCTCAGGCTGGGGCCGGGCGGTGGCACTAGAGGTAAGGTTCCTGCCTTGCCTGCGCCTTGGACAGACCGCGGTTCGATCCCCCGGTGTCCCATATGGTACCCCGAGCCAGGAGCGACTTCTGAGCGCATAGCCAGGGGTAACCCCTGAATGTCACTGGGTGTGGCCCAAAAACCAAAAAAAAAAAAAAAACTCAGGCTGAGGTGAGAAGTTCAGTAAGTTCTCATTTAATGTGCTTTAGAAACTTTAAACAAAATCAATTAAGAAATACAAGCTAATTGATATCGGTTCCCATGACATATCTTAGCCAAAAAATAATGAAAATATATAATAACATAATAAAAATATTAATTACAAAACTCCTTTAAAAAGGCCCAGAATACTTCCAATATTAGATAATTATTTGTGGTCATTCATTTATTTGAAACTGGCTTATTCCAGTACAGGCTGAGGGTGACCAGAGTCTATGTCAGCTGCTTGGGGCACCAGGCAGAATCCCCAGCATGAGGGCCAGGTCAGAGTGATAGTGCACAGATAAGATACTTACCTTGTATGTGTCCAACCCTGGTTTGATTTGTGGCATCACAAATGGTTCCCCCACCTCACTCCCACCAACCAAGAGTGTGGACCCTTAGCAAAGAACCAGGAGTATACCCTGAGCACAGTCGGGTATGCCTTCATCTTCATTAAAAAATAAAAAATAAAAAAAGTTCCTAACCTGGTTGCAATATAATTGAAAGTCACACTCACACAAACCTCCAGACTGGGACTATTTAGATGGACCAATAAAACTCACTAACACTGCTGTAATCCGTTTCCAGGAGAGATTCTCTAACGGAGGTAGGGAGGACGAGGTCTCTCCCCTTCAGCTCGGGGTACGCGTCTACCACCCAGTAACCAGTGGTTCTGAGGTGAATCGGCGAGTGAACAGCTCACGGAGAGTCAGACTTGTGGAAATATCAGCTTTATTCGGTGGAAACAACTGAGGTCCAATGACCCAGCGTCAGTTCCAACCC